>QNGE01000972.1:11805-39165 GCA_008508345.1 Paragonimus westermani | reverse complement strand
GCAGATTTGTGAATTTAGATGAGACCCAACTGTGAAAAGTCAGGGCTTCGGCTGGATTCGAACCAGCGACAGACACAGCATGCCTCAACGCGGCAAGCGCTCTACCAGCTGAGCTACGAAGCTTATTCAGATGTGTTTCTTTCCATTGGGTCATTATGTCCTATCAATACAAACAGTACATGCCAAACATACATATACGCACAGATAACTGCACACACACTGTTATATACTATAGAGATATATAGGCAAACAAATGTTTCCAACAACTCACAGAGCATACAGAACTTGTTCAGTGGATACTGTAGACAGTGACCTCGAATTCACAGAGAACACTCTGTGATAAAGGCTACCCGGGACGATTTACAATCAGAAACACTATGAGAACGTCACTTAAACCTGAAGTGCAGAAAGTAAGAAAGAAACCTGCGTTTATTCGGGTGTCGTTCCAAGGTGGCACGGCCGCAACGTGCCTGATGAATATGCTCAACCAGAAAGTCAACAGAACATACGCCACAGCTGAAATCTATCAAATTCATCATGTCCCAAGTTCTCAGGTTTTGTAACAAAGATAGACTGACATTTCATACCTCATCTATATGTATCTACTTATTCACTCGTTCCTGTGGCTCAGGCTATATTGATCAACTTATGTTCCTGATGTTAAAAAAGTGAAAATCTTACCTCACAAGTATCGATCGCCGGTTCCCCACTTCGTAACCTCTGCGCAACAGCTTTTGGAATCATTTGATAGAGAAGTTCATCGGTACGCTTCATTTCTTCATCTAAACGACGTAGACTTTCCTCTAAACGCTTGCTTTTTTCACTTTCCTGACCAGACAAAGGAACTGTTTTTGTTAATATCATACGGTAAAATATTACTCATAAATAGCTTGACAGGTGTGATAGCTTAGAAGAAAACGTGGACTGGAAGCAACAGAAGCACCACACACGAATACGGTAAATACCCTACTAGCTGAACGAGAAAGATACTCTGTATGTCCGGACGTTTTAAATCCGAACCCAATTGCTCACTTAACTGTGTTTCATACGGAATATTTCGGTGATTCGAATTTATCTGGAGTCCGGGTTTTTCGAATTTGTCTTCTGTGATATACGTGGTAAGTTTCAATGTACGAAATAATAAGTCCACTTTGTCAAATTAATCGAAACGGACAGTCTGTCTGTCGTGGGATGTTGACATTTTGTTCAATCTTGCTAACCATTTATTCAGATATTCAATGGAATCCACGGTTTCACGTACAATTTAAACAAATTCGAAAATATGTTACGAATTCATTACGAGCCAAATGGCAGCTGGATGGATAATATATTATTGCGAAATATCTTCATCAAAATTCCTTTCAGTAATGCAGGAGACCCTGTTCTTGTGTGCAAGTGAGTGGCACTATGTGAACTCGAATGGTTTGACTTCAAGCAAGAGCTCACTAAAAGTATTTGGCAAGGACGCTCCTCGCTAATGATGTTCATACCAAAATGAAGTTTGCAAGGCTGGCTGCATACACTGTGCTTAAAAAATTAGTCCCTATATTTGCCAGGGCGAGGAGATCATTTGACTAGCACATTTAAGCACTAGCTGCAATCCGTTTTAACTCAAACGAATCCTGCAACTCAATTTGACTGGCTACCAATAACCGTGAGGGTAAAGCTGAGTAACGATGGACTTGCTCATCCTAACTATTCTGCCTCACACGATTTCTATCAATTCAGCTGCAATGGCACAGTCAATTACATGAGTAAAACGAATCGATGTCCTCGTCAGCGAATAACAGAACATCTTTCCAAATGGCTGACCAGTTCAATGGAACAAGGTAGCAACGATGTCATCGCAAAGCAACACAACCTAACATTACCGAAAACCATCCACCTGAATGATCATCAAGTGAATCCGATCACTTCAGTTGTGGCATGATTAGTTATGAAGCTTCACTGGTCAAACAATGAAAACCAGCTCCGTGATCCTCGAGGCTATTCAGTCTGATTGCACATGTTGCCTGTTAGTGAATTTTTGGCTGCAGGTCATTCACCTGTAGGAATGTTCATTATTCTCCTCATATATATATATATATCTGTTAAAACCGTTCGTTTTACGTGAACGACGGAAACGACTGAAAGTTTTCGATATTCCGCAACCCACCTCTTCTCTTCACTTCGATAAAAAGTCACGTGGGTTTCTTCACCGATAAGTAGCTCAAAAAACCGGATTACTTTCACGCAGTTCACTAGTAGGGGAAAAAACGCGCGCCGGATGCCTCATACATTTCATTTCGACACATTAGTTGCACACGGACAATACAAGTTAAATATGAAAACGATACGTAGAAAAAATACTCGAAGATAGACATATACTACCTGATTAAAACAATAATGGCAACCGGTGTGCTTGTAAGTTGCTCTATTGCATGGGCAAACAACACAGACTAATACGTTCTGATAAGTATTACTTGGTTGAACCCTGGTAACTTGTGGTTTAGACTATGTGCGAAAACTCTGTTGAAGTGGCGAGTGTTAACCGGATGATACGCTTTCAACCGATGTTTAACCGTCAGTGAAGCTGGGCTCCCTGTTATGGGATATACTCAGTAGTCAGTCGCGACAAGCGTAAATTCGATTTTCTGTTTCCAGTGTGCGATTACTGGGGGTAAATGAACTGCACTCATCTCACAGTATGTCTTCTCTCCTGGTTGGTGACCTCGAAGTAGGTAAAATTTAACATCAGAACTGAAATGAACTATCATTTTCTTACGTATTAGTGGTGATTGGTGTCAGTCTTATACCGTGTAATGCTGACGTACATAAACCTCTGGTGGACCGTGTAACGTATAATCTTTGGTGGAGAACCACATAATATTAACTGACGCCGATTTTCCAGAGTCCTGCAGCGTAACCCGTAATCAGCACTAGTAAGCGCGCACGGATTGAATTCGCAAATGGCTGCTCTGTTCACCTTTCAGATCATTGCGTCAACGTTGTGTGCGTAGACCGTCGGTCAACAGAAAGTCAGACAAGCAAGGAGAACAGTTGCATCTAAACGTAACTCTGTCATCTCTGTGTCCTTGTCCTTCTTGTTCATTCCAGTACCGTTGCGTGTTGGAAACAATCTTTGTCCGCACTACTGTTCACATGCTACAGTAGTTGGAGTCGGAAATGCTGTCATTGCCACTGTAACAATACGAAACTTGTATAAGATTAGTAAACATTGGGATACGTGCAAAACAGGCTTACTTGCTCCAGTGCCAGCTTCAATTCAGCTGCCTGCTGCTCCCCGGCGAGGACCATTTCACGGCTCGAGTCGTGCATGCACAAATCGTTGAGGAACAAACCCATTTCCCACATTGCGTTTACGTTTGACATGCTTTTCGCACACGCATTAACACATTCATGCAAATAGTGTTGGAAGTGAGAGTGAAGAAAAACGAGAATTATGACGATACGGTCATGCTTCATTGCACATGGCTTAAGAGTTAACAACAATCTGTACGCCATTCAGATTGTACTTATAAGTAGAACGGCGTGGCTTTATGTGTGTACGAGTTGAAAACTGGTGTGCATACAAGTTACAAATAACGACCCAATCGTTGGATCTGGCGTCCTGGCGCATTACTAACATGAAGCAGACACAAATGTTACAGAACGAACCTAGGGAATGACAAATTACGAATATCAGGAGAATCATACCGGCTTTAACAAGCAATAGGAAATGCGTTCAGTTATAGATGACAAATGATGGTCCCAAGCAGCCAAATGAACAATCGTTTGACTAACCGACTGAAAGACTGTCTGACTGACCGACCCCATGAATGAGTGAGAGGTAGGCTGAATTGTGCACCCGAATGCAGAAGTTGTGATCAGATGTGAATAGTGCTTCAGTGGGATAAACGGGTAAATATGAACCTAACATTATGCCATCCGTTTTGTTCACTCAGTCATCCCACTTGATGTGTAATGAGCGTTGGAGGTGTTGTCATGATATGTACGTATGATACTCTCACTTGCTCATCAGCACTCTCACTCTCTCCCAGCAGACTTCAGTCCTGTGATTTTTAATGACAAGTTTGATTTGTTACAATTTTCGTACACAACTCGCATACACCCTATGTAATCGTAAAAGCCTGATGGCTATTACCCGAAACAGTCGTTTGCGTAAATGACCGTATCCAGACTTCTTGCATTTTCACAGCAACTGGGGCTATTTTGCCTCCACTAGATGAAGAAATTCGGCTTTGTCAACAATTCGGACAAAACTACCCTACTGAACTTATTCCCATACTGGTCTGCGCAGTTACTCGGAATAATATATACTGCATAGATTCAGCATTAGATTGCTCTGAAAATAGAAGTGACATTGCTACCATACAACTGTCTTTCCGTTGTATGCTGGCATGCGGAGACCTGTATGTTCACCTTAAATCTATAAGCGAACTTTCGTGCTCTTATTTCTACCATCGTCATCATTAATGATGAAGTGAACTAGAGCGAGTCCTACTGTTTACTGAAAGTAGCGGTGAGTTTCTACAGTAAAGTATGTAATAACTACCCGTGGCTGATTTACGCTCTCTCCTGAAGTTATTTTCAACACAACCATATATACCATGCCATTCTAGTGCCTAGATCTTCTTGCACCATGACCTCCTGCAGATGTTTTCCTTCCCTGCCTATTGAACAATTCAGAGTGCCCCTTTTTTCCGTTGTGGTTCTCCATACCTGTGGACCACACCACTGCTAGCATGATGTCTCTAAAACATGGCCAGACCGAGGCTAGCAAACTGTACAACGGCGACATTTGAATCAGAAAAGCACAACTATTAATAAATGAAATGCATGTGTAAACAGTCGGATACTACCTACGTAGTCACGTGGTCCGGCGAATCGTGACAACGAATGATACCATTCTCTGAGGTAGTATGCGTGGGGGCGGAAACATACATACTAAATAAGTACCACGAAAGCTTACGTAGTCAGAGATATTGTGATCAACCGGGAAGGCGATGCGATTGCTTTGAACTAAGAACGAGGATCCCCTTGCTTGCCTACAGTGGAGGTCAGTCTGTGAGTGATTGAATCTGGCAACCTCTAGTGATTTTCAATAATTTAGAGGGGGCCCAATTACAAGGACTTGATTTCAGCTAGATTCAAATCAGACGCGAAGACCACAACCTCAAACATGGAAAGCGCTCTCCCAACTGAGCTACAAAGCCATGCCGGAGCTCTGAAATGCCACATTTTCACGCAGTTACTTTTCCAATCCTCTAAATGGAATCCATCGAACAGTACAGCGGAATGACTCCCCAATTTTGAGATCTGCAACACCATCTACGTGTGACGTGATTCCGAATAAATTAACTTTTCGTTCAGTGACCTTTAATGCAACAGAAAACTGGACAAACCCGCTCGGCTTCTGGGCTGTAGAAACTACTCTAGTACGTCGATTTCTGACAACTGTTCTTCGACTTCTATCTTATGTAGATCTCATGTTTTACAATAATGTCACTCGTCATCTAATGAAACGTTATTCATGGGCATAAATGAAGGTTCCGGCCTTCATATGTTAACGCAGCTTGATATACGCAGACTGGACACGTTTTCTCTATGCAACCATAGTGTATTCAGAAGACTACCAGAAAGTATCATAATTTTGTGAACCACACAACACTTTTGAACATTGCTAGAACTAGTTCGTTGATAACACATCAATCCCTAAGTTGATTAGACTATTGAAATCATTTAGTATCGATAGGCACCACTATGAATCGTCGCCATTCTAACGGCTAATAACTTTTGAACTCGGTTCTTGTGAAGTCCTTCAGAACCCGTTTTATACCGCAGCGGCACAACAATTCTGTTCAGATGACCATAGCGTGATGCAGTTTTTAGCTATGGATTTGCACTGTCTCATCTTCAAAATGACCTTTCTAAACCGGTGCTAAGAGTGTAGAAACGATTTTTAAAGTCGAGAAATGACATCAAACATGTGAAATACGATATTTCTATTCGACAGACTCCAGTCGTTATGTATACATTCCAGGAGTCTTTCTTTCTTACGAATCAAGAGCGAAATCAGTCTGTGCCCATGAGAATAATAAACTCACATCGGAGTGCCTAAAAATGCGAGTGCATCCCATTCCTGCATAAACTTCATTTGCCCTCGAAGCTTCATGCCAGTGGAATTCGCTTGTTCTTCCTGAGAATCTGTCCGTTGCAACTTTTTTCTCCCTAAAATGAACAAGACTGATATACACTGTTTGTATGATGGTAATGTTTACATCGAACGCACCTTCAGCTCAACAATGCTGGTCGTTAAGCCGGGGGACAGAAATAGGATTTTAGTTACCTCTTCACGTGAAGAATATCCGAAATCATTTATTGTGTTTAGTAGACGAGATGAACCTGGTTTTCTTTAATGACTCTAAGTGAGCGGCATTTTGATTGACAGAATCAAGCATTATCAGCATGTGCCCGTTTATTTAAAACTGAACACTATGAACCTAACGTGACTTAATAGTATGGTTCAGTGGCAGAGGAATGGACGAGTTTATCACGTTTGGGTTAAGAAGAAAATCAACCGAGTTCAAGAATAGCCCAGAAAATACTTGGCGATTTAGGAGCAGAACTTTTGTATTCCCAAGGTTTTGTTTCCCAAAAGGGACGAAGCGTGACATTCTGGAGGTAGACATTTCCGAAGTGTGGTGGTAATTATTCCGACGTCTCACATCCTATTGCTGATCTTTGCACGAAAGTAAGTTTTTTGCTCATATACTGATGAGGTGTACACATGGACCAACTACTGTAGACAAGCCCGACATAGGACAGCCCAATGCGTGAAGTTCATATTGGAAAACTGAACTGAGTTCTGAACCCACAATCGCCTAAAAGTACGGGAACAATGAATTGCATGTCAATATGCTTCCTCAGAAGAGCAGTTTTTTCATCTCAAAGATGCTCAGTTATGTAGCAACTAGCGGCTGCGGATTAACACTATAATATATCCCTTCACAATCACTCAGACTAACTGACCTCTAGGAATGAAGACTTTAGCGAGAAATCGTTCAACAAAGCATGATATCCGTTGCTCACTTCGCACGTTCCCATACCACATGTGCGTTCGCGCTTATGAACCGAAATTCCAGTTCACAACGCAACAGAGGTTTCCACTTACAGGTCAAGTGCATTTCTGCCTGGTTACTGTGCATGGCTGGCGCTTATTGTCGTGGTTTTTGCTTATCATTTCTTAGTCACTGGTACGATTTCGTTGAGCAATTGTCCGGTCGCCAGTATTGTCTGCAATCCGTTCGCTTTAGGCCCTGACTATATTTCTCTAGCGCGTTGCGATATTCCGCTGTTTTGGGAAAATCACAAATCCCATTGGGTTATCCATCACACTCGCTGCTCCTTCAAGGAAATTGCTGCGATTGTGACAGGGTGCCGCTTGGGAATCAGTGTTTTATCACCCAGGAGAACCATGATTGATCTTAAACCTCGTATCCCGGCGATTTATGATATTGAGTGGTCCGTTCCGTTGTCTTTTAAAGTTGTCTGCGCTTGGATTGGATGTTTCTGATTAGCCCTAGTCTTTCACTTTCAGTTGGTTCCTGATCTTGAACCGGCGCTACTTATGTGTATTTTGTTTCACGTCATAACTGTGTTTATTTCCGTGTGCAGCCCAATAATATGTGATGACGTATTAGACCTTGACATCCTGTCGCAATCTAAAGACAGCTGGCTGTGCTTAACCCTATTATTTCGTCGTACCAAATATCCTACATTGGTCCCGCTATAATATAATGGTCTTACAGAGTATATGAACTTTATTCTGTGTAGATAAATCGCGGTGTGCTGAAAATAACTTCGGGTGTGATTGCTGCCTAAACCCTACGCTAGGACGATGGGGATCCCCAAGACGATCTACGGTCGTCGATCAAAGTTAGTTCGGGTCCGAACTTGTCCGAAGCTACGACAATCTGGTTCGGTAACCTTGATCACTACGTTCTGAGTTCATACCGATATCAAAGCTCTACTGGCCTGCAGTCAGTTGAACCCGCTGTTGCGAACCGAGAAGGTAGATGGCACATGAGTTATTTATTTGGAAAACCAATACACGACTTATCCGTCTCAACGGGACTACGAACAGAACCACCCATTTGCACACCACACGCACCTGAGGATGCTCCAGACGCTTGACGTACCATGTCTCAGTTCCCTCATGTAGCAAACGCCATTCCATGTGATGCTACCCTCCAATGATCCTTCCCGTGTTTCTCCCGTATTTGTTCCGCGATCATTTCGATCCATGCTGTCGCCTCTCTAGTGAATATTGGGGGTGTATGTAGTATAGTACGACCATCTTTCCTCACTAGACTCCTCCCCCCGCAAAGATTGCTCCAGCCGTAACAAAAAGCGTTCAAGTTCTCTTCGTTCTCTCGACAATCTGCCTGCCGGCCTCGGTGCTGTTGACACATCTGGTGTGTATTCTCTTCTGATCGGAGTATCGTACCATTTACAAGGTTGGCTTCCGTGTACTCGATGTTGACTTTTCTCATTCTTTATCAGATACACTGGGCCACGATGTTCAGCTACCACAAACGGTCCCCTCCACTTTGCCAGGAATTTCCTAGATCCGGGTCCTGTTGCCCCCACTCCACGCCGGTCTCGGTATTCAACCTTAGAACCAGATTCAAACACAGTCCTTCGACCCGATAACCTCGCAGTTGATTGCTCCTCAGAAGCCTCTTGTGTGCTCGTCGAGTTTCGGTTGGCCGATCTCCGAACTTCGGCTAATTCACGTTTGCTCATCCGTCGGTCTCCTCATAAACCAATCTTCTGATCGACTGGCAAGCTTGGCACGCGCCCATACATTAACTTGAATGGCGACATTTTCGTCGTCCCTTGCGGTGAACAGTGGTGGGCCAACAGAATCAACGATGACGTTTCCTTCCAGCTTCACCCCTTCGCAGTTAACCATTCCCTGATTGTGCGACTGTTCCCCTCCGTCAATCCGTTTGATTGAGGACGGTATGGAGTTGTGCGTATTTTCTTGATTTCCAAACGCTCCAAACTGTTCCGAAACTCCTCACCTTCGAAGCAGGGGCCTTGATCAGTCAATATGCTTCGCGGTATTCCGTGATCCGCCACGAACTGCTCTATCACCGCCCAGCACACCGTGCTTGCGCGCCGATCGAGTATGGCGGCTGCTTCGATCCACCTTGTGAAGTGTTCGGTCATGACTACGATGTATTGATTTCCGGACGTCGTTACTGGAAAGGAGCCCATCACATCCACTGACCACAGTTCTCTAATTTTACAGACCGGAATTGGTTGTGCGGGATACTGACTGGGGTGGTTAGTGCACTTCAGTAACTGACATTGCTGGCGCGCCCGCACATGATTGTTAACATCATTCTTCATTCCTGGCAGTATGCCCTTTGTTTCGGCATTTCGTGGGTTCATTGACGACTTGTATGAGCCAGTTGACGACATGCTTTCACAATTGCCGCCCTCAACTCAGCCGATATGACCGGCACGTTCATTCCCTCCTGCAGTTGATGCATCAAAATTCCGGCACCATTCAGCCGCAAATCGGACCAGTACATTCTGAAATCTTTCAATTCCGGATTCACTTCGTCTTCTGGCGGTTGTCCTCGCGACAACAGTCGGTCAATCACCGTCCGGATTGCTGTATCTATCCTCTGTGCTGCTTGTAACTTTCTGGGGTCACTCTCCAGTTCTATACTGTTAACTCCGGTCACGTCCTTGTGTACCTCATCCAGGCGTTGCGTTCGGGAAGGCAAATCGGGCACACGGTTCTCTTTTCCGACTACATGGTGAATTGTGAAGTCGTACTCCTGTAGTCGTAACGATCAACGAGACAGCCTACCTCGGGGATCCTTCGCCGATTTAATCCACTCCAGTGGTTTGTAGCCGATCTCCACATGAAAACGTCGGCCGAGCAAGTATGGCCTCCATTTTTTTCAAGGCCTATACGATTGCCAAACACCCCTTCTCTGTCGTTGAATAGTTCCGTTCAGCGGCACTCAGTACCCGACTGGCGTATTCCACAACACCGTCTTCCTGCTCCAGTACCGCTCCAATTCCTACATCACTCGTATCCGTTATGACAATGAAGCTCTGTCCAGTCACTGGCAATTTCAGGGTCAGTTGCCCTTTCTTCATCAATCGTTGGATCTCGATGAACGCCTGGTTGGCTTTCTGTGACCAATGAAATTTCGTGTAATGGACTCGCGAGATGACGGGCGTGTTTGATGAAACGGCTGTAGAACCCAGCGCGACCGAGAAGCTGTCAATGTTGATACCGGAATAGCCTCGATTGCCAGCAGTTTCTCGGGCAGTGGCTGGACCTCACCTGACGGACTTTGTGACCGAGAAGCAGTACCGTTTGTTTCGCCAATCGAAACTTTGAACTGTTGATCCGGAGGCCGGCATTTTCAATCGTTTGCAACACCGCTGAAACGTGCACTGTACGTTATGTCTCACTTGTGCTATAAATGACGATATCGTCTCCATAGACAACAGTGTTGCTCAATCCGTCCAGCACCGTCAGCATCAGTCGTCTGAACGTGAAGGAGGCGCCTGAGAGTTCGAACGGCATTGCTTTTCACCCACTGTGAACGTTGTTTTATCTCCGTCCGATTGTTTGATTGGGACCTGCCGATATCCAGACCGTAAGTCCAACACTGTGAATACCCTGGCGTTCTGCAGCCTGTCGAAAATCTCCGCCACCGACGGGACTGCTACGACTTTATTGATCGTTATCTCGTTCAGCTACCTGAAGTCGACACAAAATCGAAATCTACCGTTAGGCTTCTTTACCAACAAGACAGGAGAGTTGAACGGACTGTCGGCGTCCTCGATGATTTCCTCCTTCAGCATGTCTTTCATCTGTCGCTCAATTTCCGGCTGCAAGTGCATTGGAATTCTTCGTGGGCCGAATGGCCGAAATCGCTTTGACACGATGAGGATTTCGTGTTCAACCCAGTCACAATAACCATACGGGCCCTGATCCGTAGCAACTGGTTGTCACAAGTTGGCATTGCTCTGAGTACGTTCACTTCAATTTGCCCAAACTGGGTTTTGCGCTTTATCACTAGTTTAACTACTCCATACTTCGTTGCCAGTTTATCATACTTCAAAGCAATTACGGCCTCAATGCGGTCAAGAAAATCCGCCCCCAAGATAGTCTGACGTGCGTCGGGAGCAATGACGAACTGTTGTTTGACTACCTGACCATCGATTCGAACATCATATTCTGCCAGACCATAAACTTTCAGAGTAAATCCACCGACCGTTCGGACTACCACCACACATGGCCGCCCACTCTTCCCTGACCTCGGCCCAGTCAACTAAATCGCGGCCCCAATGTCAATCAAACAGTACTCCAAGCTACCATTGACTTCTAACCTAGCCGGAACTGCTGTCTTATCAACCACCCCTGGTACAGGATCGCCCTTCCCAAACAAAGAACAATCGACGAAACGTTTACCAAAGTACGACCTATTCTTGCCGAGTGGGTAAATTCTTCGCCAGTGCCCCCGTCTTCCGCATCCGTAACAGATGTCGCTTGGTTCTCCTCCTCTCCCTTCACCTTCAAAGCCGCGACTTCCTGAGTCAACTTTTCCACTGCGCTTCAAAAGTCACTCGGTTCGCTTGCCTCCACCTCGTTGACTGTCGCGGCATTTTCCGATAGCAATTGTCGAGCTGCCTCGGCCAACTGTTCCAGCGTCATGGACTGTGAGATGAGAGCAACCCTGAGCTGATCCCGGACTGTTGGTGGCATTCCGCCCAAGAAATGTGCCGTCAGCAGGCGTTTTTCTGAGTCCTGGTCCAAATGTGGCAGGGCTCTTGACAACGCTGCCCGCAGTGACTTGGTGTAGACCAGAGATTCGCTCCCTGGTCCAGGCCGGGCGCCCTTGAACCGATTCATTGCCTCCTGGCAGTTAGCGGGGCTGTCGAACCCGGCGACCAACGCCACCCTCGCGGCAGCCCACTCTAGCTTAACAGGGCCTCTTCGTGCCGCATCCAGCACCGCCTTCGCCCTGCTCTTGAGCAGCATCCACAGGGTCACCAGCTTCGTTCGGTTTCCCTTCACTCAGTGCGCCTCCACCACGTCCTCGAAGTCCTCCAGGAGACTCAGAACACTCCGTCCTCAAACGGCTGTGGCCGCAGGATCTTCATCCTCGTATCCTGGTCACGGCACTAATTGTTGTTAATCGAGAACGCGAATTGCACAAAGAATATTCGCGGAAACCAGAAATCAAGTTTTGCGTCTCAACCTGAGTACGAACAAAAACACCCATTTGCACACCACACTCACCTGAGGATGCTCCAGACGCTTGACGTGCCATGTCTCAGTTCCCTCATGTAGCAAACGCCATTCCATGTGATGCTGCCTTCCAATGATCCTTCCCGTGTTTCTCCCGTATTTGTTCCGCGATCATTTCGATCCATGCTGTCTCCTCGCTAGTGAACAGTGGTGCTGTAAGTAGTATAGTGCGGCCGTCTATTCTCAATACACTTCGAGTTGGACCAGATGCTATTAGCAATCGCGGAGTCGACAATCCCTTCGGGGATCGTTTATCTAATTCATCCTAATAAATACCCTCACGTTTTGTTTTGTTCTTATAGGCGAGCTATGTTGTTCACTACTCCCTTCGTCCTGTGACTTCGGGTAATTTTGAAAGCTTTTCGAAATAACCTTGCAGATCGCACCAAATGCACTACTGCCTTAAGAATTACAAAATCACCTTACGGGTAACACAATGGATACCGTAAAATATCAGTTACAGGCCATTTTTAAATCAAACACCAATGCAGAGATTACAGTTTGAGGTTAGTCACACTGAACAATGCACAACTCACCAAGCATTTTGTCACTTTCTACACTGACTAGTTCAAAAATTGTGTTCGTGTGAAGCATTATCTGAAAGCGTAAGAAGTAAAAGTCAATAGGTCATCCTGTTCCAAATGTGTATTAGTATTCACATGAATGATTCATAGGCCATCGAAGTCGCATGTGTATACATGGTTCCATCTGGTTTTTGCCACGATGCACAGTTCAGTCGTGTAACCAAATGATCGCACACGACCTGCAACAGGGTTATTGATCGTTATCTCTATAGCGCACGTGAACCTGGGCTAACCCATTTACTCAGAAATCATGTAAGACGGACAGATTATGTTCGGTAGCTTAGGTTGGCAGTTAGTAGAATTAATCCGCCACCATCTTAAGTTCCAGAAGTTTGCTGAGTGAATGGTTGCTTGAAAGCTTTGTAATTAGCCAGCCTAACCAATTCTTCATTCGCCAGCTTTTGAAATACTCTGGAAATTTTGCCAATTAATTCATCACGAGATGGGCCCGAGAAAACGACCTGCTCCCTATCTGGTGTACCACAAATCCTTGAAAATCCTTTGACTAACCACCTAAACCAACTCACACAGAAAGGTATTTGTGAGTGATCATGTCGATCTAGCGTATAAAAGCTCCTGCAGGCCGAATGACGTGAGTGTGATCTACACATCTCAGAGCAGTTACTGCCGGTCATTACAGTTACTTGATCTTGTCAGGGAAAGTCAAATTCACTAGTGACCCTATAACTTCCTGCTCAAGCATTAGACTGCGTTCAGTCAGAAAATGTTACATTGTTTCGAATGCCGTGCAATCATAGACGCCTGATTATCAAGCGCCTAAGAGAAAAGCGGATAAATTCTTTGTGCTTGTGGGCAGATTAATCGACATTCGTTACTCTATTTCTGCCACCGAATACATCACTAGTGGTGAAAAATTGTTAATCTCAGAAACGACTGCAAAAGAATCAAACACCCGCATGAAATTGCTATACGATTCGCCCTTCAGCAGCTGAATCCGAAAGGGAACTACTTTTGGTTATCCATTCGGTTGCATACCGGACTATAGAATTTTTCGCGCAATAAGAAGAGGGGCAAAATATTGATCTCCGCTCCACACAGTTATTGGTCATAATACGTGGAAACAATATCCCCTATCAGAAATAAACGACTCACTTGCCCATTACAAAGTGCTTATGGCGCAGAACAAAAGCCACAAGGTACCGACTGTTAGTACAGTGGAAGGTTTTCGTTTCTGCTAAATCACCGTGGTTTATTACAGCTGATTTCATTGCTTCTGACAAATATCAGCAAATGATAATGTTGCCAACAGTGACGATTCGCTCATAAACAAAACAACCTTAACGAATTATTCGATGGCAGGTCTACACCAACTACACGTCATGTGTAAGCATCTACCGATAATGAACTTTCTTGATGTGTAAAACCGTAAACATACTTGGGTTCTTGGCGTAACATGTTGTTGGTAAGCAGTGGCTCATGTTTCAAAAACCAGAGGCTTTATCCCAACTATTCAGTCAGTACGTTTGGCATACATCGTCATAATGCCATGAACGGTGACTGCGTCATCAATATTTCAGTTGCAAATAGTAAACGGTTATCACATTCTCTCATGGTAGGTGATCATACAACCGGATCTCAACTCACAACTGATTGTTATCAAAGGCTCATTGTGATTCACTCGAAACTTTGATGGAGTACTGACCGTCAAAATCACCTCACACTCACAAAGATGGACAAGAAATCGTATTAGTGAAGAGTTGTAATGAGTGCACAATTGGAATGAACCTAGTGTAAAACCTACGTAACCACGACCTCACTAGTCAGATTTAAGCGGTATTCATTTTCCGCTAATCGATAACTATATGAAAAGGTTCATCCAAATGACCGAATTTACAGCAAAACGTGAACAAATGAAGGTCAAACAAAATCGTGATTACCACGGTAAAAACCGCTGTAAAAACTAGCAAAAAATACTCACACTGTCCCAATTCAATTCGATCAACGGCCTTGAAATGCTGAATACATCATTCAGGCGCTTGCCAGAAAGTTCGGGTAACGCATTTCGCAGACTCTGTCCTATATGAATCAGCCTTAGCCCTCGGTTGAAGACCAAGTTGAATGGGAACGTTTCAAAGAAAACGCGATTCGGAACCAAAAAGTCACCAGCCTTTGCCTGGAAGGCTTTGTTGTCAAAATGAAGACGTAGAATGGTGCCTTTTGTTTTCCCGTGATCAATTTCACCGACTATCTGTTTACTCGGAGGTAAAACAAGTTAATTTATAGGGAATGCTTCGGAGTGAAATGCTTATTACTGACCCGAAAACAGCATTATGCCAAATCCCGAGCTTCAAACTTTATGTATACATATTGATCGCACAGGGAAACTTGTTGGACGGTTCGTAAATGAGATGTGGATGTTGTCACGGATCAACGGAAGAAATCAAACGTCACGTAAAGCGCTTCCTTGGGGCTTGCTAGTGTTTGAATTCCGAGCACACAGAAGCAACGTATAGATAGATTCTACAGCACGTACATGCAAGCAGGCAGTTAGAAAAAAAGCACACATACAGAAGCAGATACGCTCAATTCAATGTCCGTGGGGATAAACATGGAAAGTGATACATGAAACCATACCAGCAGTTGACCCTCGTGTTTATAGTAAATCGGTAATATGTTGAACACCACAAACGAGTCAGGCGGCACAAACCAGTGTATATAACCTAACTGTGAAAGGTTTCAATCCACACTTTACCGTAAACTCCGACCTAGATATGAAGGTTAGATGACAGGTTGTAAACCGTACGATCACGATCAGAAGAAGAACGTTTTCCACTGGGTGACAAGTCCTATGGAGCGCCTTGTTGGTTGGGATGAGAACCTTATTCCAGCAGGTTTTGGTCACACGAATAAAAACTTCGTGCTCCCAACGTTTCCAGATGAGTGTTTCCTCCAAATTCACTATCTTTTCAGTAGTCTGTCAATTGATGTTTTCAGAGTTGATGTTTCCATCTGATGAGGTACAATGAATTTGTAATTTGTGCGGAAGGCTTCGAGTGAAATCAACCGCAAGTTCTACCCAAGAGAGTTCGAGATAAGTAGGCATCATGTTACAACTCCATTTTTTGCAAACAAAAGGTTCTGAACAATAGAGAGTTTTGTGTGAGCCCGTCCGGTTCAAATAAAATCGGGACCACGATACGGTGTCAACTGGATCGAGAATAAGATTGATGACTGCCCTAAAGTGATACGAAACCGCTTGATAATGTGTCAGGCAGTGAACTAGTCAGTAAGTGGTTAACAGAACGACAAAACGTGAGCCTCTGCGTTTTCAAATTTACCGTAAGAAGCCTTAATCTGAACAAAATGATTATCAGTCACTTGATGTATAGCGGAAACATGGAAGAGATTCAGATAAGATTTACCAAATCCCGTGTTGCAAGTTGAAAGATTACGGGTTGTGGGTCCATTGTTGTTTATGATACTGCTGTGAGTCGAGAACGCGGATAACGCAAAACTGGCATATCCGCGAAATCAACACATGGGGTATACACAGGCACAACACAGCAAACAAAAAGATTGACTTGCATATAACACTGATTCTAGGACATCACGGCTGCAGTAGTTAGCATCGCCAAGTTCGTGTACGGAAAACAATTTATGCCAAACTGCACTTCAGTGCGTCTTGTAGCGACTATAATAAATGATATTTTGATAGTCGCATTCATGTGTACATTTTCTATGATTTTGGTTTTGTACCTACTTTTGTTTTAGTCAAGCTACACAATTTGTAACATACGTCCCGGGGCTAGAAACACAACTCGCTCCGTGCCTCGCTAGCTTGACGTGTCTCTCTGTACTCTCTATTTTCCAGGGTCGGTAATAATACACGAAGTCAACGCGCTGAGACTTGGCTTTTCACTGTCGATCGATTGTCGATAGTGCTAACTGACAGGGTTTTATTTTGTTGGATCAGTTCCAACAGTCTTCCCATGTTTTCTCCATTTAATTCATTACCGAAATAGGTGCTCCCAGTCTGACTAACGAGTAATAGCGTGAGTAATATAGTGCAACCGCTAATCCTTGTTGAACTGCAGACGGTGTTCACAGCTGAAGCTACACGTTACGCTTCAGTCTAACTACTGGGTCTTCAAGGAAGATAATGTGTTATTCAACGTGCCTATAAAAAATGCTGACAGAGATAAAACTGGTCCTAATTGAGTTCAAAACCTGGCAGTTGTTTACTGTGCATATATTTAATAGTGCACCTTGCACATATTTCTCGGCGAATAAACGCTCTTATGCGCACCTCCCATAGCGACCAGTAGAAAATAAAGACAGGGTGTACAAATGACTTTGGATGCAGTAGTTAATTTGTAAGAAAGAATCAAGAAATCAACGCGAATTCCTGATTTCGGACATACTGTGCATCGCACAAGCGAAACATTCCATCAGACTTATGGTAGAAATACAGACAAACTTCCTGCAAATTCTGACGTGAGAGACCGAAAGATCTAATAATCAACACATTGGCTTTGATCTGCTGAATTTTTGATGGCATTAGTTCAAATCCCTGTCCGGATTCAAATGCGCATCACCAATGGACTTCACCCGACGACCAGCTCTCAAACTCAGGACTTCCTTTGAAACTAAATGAGTTCGATTTTCCTCTGCTGACTGCGGTCACTGTGAGTATGCGTGAATTCTGTAGCGCAAAACAGTATCGTCTTATCATGTGTGAACTGTAGTAACTAAGTGAATCCATATAGCACCCTTAAACGGAATTAAAAGTGGCAGTTTCTGTGTTAGATAAGGGAGAGCCAGGTTTCTATAAGTTAAGCACCAACTATGTAAACTCTTACGCATAAACTTATCGTATACATTTGGGAAAAAGGTCATTAGTTACGGAGGGTTCAAATGAGTAGTTAAGGTTTCGATTGTTGCAAGTTTAACCCGGTTTACACTTGATGGCAGTTTTCTTCATTCGGGGAAACATTTCAGGCAGTCGTTTCCGAACGGAACCGCAACACTGGAGCTGCACACTTGCTAAGGCTTGCTAGCAGTGTATACTTTTCACAAAACGGATAGATGAACCTTGATTGTCACGCAAGTGAAGTGAATGCACTGACATCTTTCTAGCTAACCACCTACTGGGTTTGACTGGTTCACGACGCCTAAGACGCCGCACCCCGTAGCTTGTTTGTAAAATGTGGGTAGATTGCCTGACTATCCACAGAGAAAACTCAACAGCTGTTCCCTTATTTACAATGGATAACCAAGCCATCGATGTCACCCGTTCAGATAAACCACTAGGCGCCGCTTAAATTGTTTGCACCAAAATAGTTTGATGTCATAGTGCGATCATCACTGAAGTTGGAACATCAAACTAGCGCAATAAACGCTGACGAGCCCAGAAGGGGGTGTTGGGCTCATGGCAATGAAAGAGTATGAAATACTAAAGAGAACATTTCAAATGTCGATCGTGTAAAACACCCTTCAGCAAGCATTGATCATTCCGGGCGAGTAATGTGCACACAAACCTACCAAACTGAATCCTGAATTTTCGTCATGTCCACGGGAGGAATGCTCAGCAATCGAAACGATTCGAAATAGCATGAATTAACAGCACAGAGCATCAGTGTATCAACAGGTATCATTGCGAAAACCGCCATGTCACCTTCCAGATTCAGTTACCTTGAACCAATACAGACATGAGAGAATACGTAACTCAAAAACCGTATCCTGACACTTATAAAAGGCGGAGTCAACCGTAAGTGCGTGACTGAATTCGCGGTTGATATTTGTTGGGGGAGATATTGAAAGCGCAACCTCGATCCAAGAACCTGTGTGTGGTACATACAGATAGTTATGACTCGGTTACAGCAGCAATGGTCGGCGTCAACGACAGCGTTTACATATTACGACCACCGGAAGGAGACTGTAGAATTGAGTAAGAAGGAAGAAAATTATGGACATCACATCGTTAGGACAAGCGACTGGAGTTCGAACAAAAGGTTAGCTGTAGTCAAGGAATGAATCTGACAAGATCTTGTTTGGTTCTACAAATAACTGAGAAAGTCCCGAGCACGCAGGAAGAGCATCATTAGAATATGAAAATCGTTACTGATTAGGAATTCTCCATCACATCCACAAACAGGTCAATATGTTGATAAATTATTCTTGTGAGTCACGGTATCACAAAGCGTCGTTTATGAACTTCGCGAAATCAGACAACACTGTGCCGTGGAATATCAGCTACAGCTTTGGGACTATTACGGACTACTCATTATTTGAAGCACACTACTGCACAACTACAAAGGCTGACAAATAGAATTCTAATTACTTAGTCCAAATCGATGGTGATAATTTGGAAGTTAGCAGTAAAAAACAGCACGCTAAACTCAGATCTATATTTTACGAATGATAATGATATTCTTCCCAGCAACAACCTTCGTTGTGATGTTGTGCACTATTCACGTAATTATGGCTTAAGGAAGATGTTACTGTAAAATTGATAACACAACGCTTTTTCACGAAAGCTCAAAAATCCATTCACAATTGTCGTATTTGAGATAATACCTGTTTCGTCCAGTTGCCAGTAGCGATCCAACTGTGACCGTGAGTCTAGGTGCGAGAAGAGAACTGAGAAACATTTCCGCCTAAAAATAGGTCAGCTCATCTACAAGCGAATGAATGTCAACATAGTTCCAAAGATCAAGGTCCCGCCCACTCAAAAACTGTTCTTTGGGAAGACACACAGAGAAACGTTTCTCAAACATCTCGTTACATTCACTTAGTCAAAAGGACGATTCGCACAATCTCTTTGCAACTCAATGAACATGATTCAACATAGTAAAAACACATCAGATTTGTTAACCCAATGGTCTGTTCAATCTTCCACAACTTTTATAAACTCTGATAACTTTTTAACGCTCATTCGATCATTTATCGACATAAATTGTAGAACAAATCAGTTTTGAGCAGCTTTAGTTAATTTCTCCAAAATCCCATCGTCTCGAGAGGAGACACAATAACTGTCCTGTTAACTCCAGTCGATAACCCCGTGATTCGGACATCCGAGACAGGTCGAGATCATTGATCTCATAAACCTGCAAGGCGATATTTCAGATAACTGATGAGTAGACGGGGATTTGGTTTATTTACAATGTGACCATCACTCACATTTGATAGCAGCCTCCGCTCGAAGTGAGTGATGGTCAACTTGAAAATAAACCAAATCCCCAACTACTCCTCAGTTGAACATCACTCACATTTGATCGCACCCTTCGCATTCAGATAGACTTTCCAGCCACCCTCTTTCGAAGAGGAATAAGGGGTTATGGTCATTAAAATGATGTTTCACGAACAGAAGTAGTTGGATTTTTGAATATGATTAGTCCGTCTTGCATAATGGGATGTCAGTGGGGCAGTAGTCAACATGAAAATCTCATGAAAGCGTGATCAGAGTTCAAATTTCAGCCATGGCAAGGAGTTCACAACTGACGACCTCTAATTGGAGCTTAACCCAACTACGGTTATTTCAGTGGAAAGAGGTGGACTGTTTCGAATAAACTACGTTTTACATAATCCTCATTTACGGGCAGATAAGCAGAAAATTAGTGAAATGGGTTCAAGAAGTTGTACCATGCAGAACAACGTGATTTCCTATTTAACTAACTTTTGAGTAGAGTGGCTTGAAACCGTAAGACATTACCTTGAACTCATAGCCGAATGAGAACATGAAGTGTTCCTGAATCTAGGAAACGTGGGAATATGATCATTATTGACGAAAACCAACGTCATCAAACTACTGTCTGTAAAATATCGTTAAATATGTATGAACAGACAATTCAGCTAAAGTTTTGCACAGTTTGTCTCTCGAACATACTTCGCTGCACCTTGTCAGGTACACGCTGTAGTATGAAAGTTTATACAAGAAAGGTCAATGGAGATCGTGAAGCCAAACAACACAATCAACAAACACAAACGCACACACCCGCACACATCAGTGCACGTAAGTTGCTAAGGCAGTTGGGTGAGTTCTACTCGTTAATCGTCATCGTCTCCGAGAACCGGAGAAGTCTTCGATTTTTTGTTGCGCAACACATCCGGAGGACTTTGTCTAGTTTCAATTGAGGTTGACATGTCGACAAGTGCCAAGAGATCGATGACGCCGGTTCATTGCGAATTGCCACATCCTGACCTGAATCCGCCAGTGTAGTACCCATCGGCGTTTGCAAATCCAAATTGGCATATGTCGTTGACCCGATTACATAACTACCGCCTCGTTGTGCCCAGGTAAGTGGTCTGGTACCCGCACCGGAATTCATAAATGATGTAGGATTTACCAGTGAATGGTAGCAGTGTTCTAAGGGGTGGTGTGGGGATTCCAGTGTTGATGAACAGCATAGCTAAGTAGGCTGTGTTGATTTTGACCATTTGGATTCGCAGTGTCCATTGAACTTCGCCATACAAACCCTTATACTGCACTATGTACATGGTGGAACGTGCGAAGTGTGCTCGATATATATACTGTGCGAAAATCGGTTTCCGCCCTGGCTGTTCAAGATTGTTACCGGAAAAAGTTGTTTTGCTAAATCGATATGGTCTGAAATCAGTCGTCTAATGATTCCAAGAAAAATGCTGACAAGCACTGAACCAAGGGGACTATTAATGTGACTTGATTATTCAGCGAATACCAGCTCCGTGCTCACCAAACCTATTAACCTAGACTTTACCTCTTCACTCGTAATCGCCTTCGAACCTGTTCAGCTTTTCGTCAGTAACATCGCATATATATATATTTATGTATAAGTTTAGAGTAGTCATTTTACGTTGGTCGATAGGGAGATCAAACGAAATGTCGACATTTCACAATGATTCTCACCCCGATTCCTGGTGAACTGGACAAAGGGTAAACTCTGTATCGGATTTCTTGGTTGTGTCAAACTACTGTCGTCATTAGTTGGAAAGTTGAAAATGCACGCTCGATTATCAGTTCGAGGTAGCACATTTCATGTGCGGCACTTGTTGGTTAATACGATTGCAATAGCTGAATCTAGTTGATCACGACTTTCTTAAAAGGTGTGGTCTTACTTCCTCTGAAAATACCCACAGTCTATAACGTCCCTAAGCGTGGATTGTTCGTAAACTATCATTATAATTATGTGGCGGCCATTTTTATACATCGGCTAATAGGCTGAATACAGAAAAACGCATGGTGGAATATTTCCGATCCTCTGATGTATAACATTTTCTCTTAGGTTACGAAACCTCGCTGCGTTGGACCGTATGTTAACGGAGGTTACCAAATAATTGAAAATTGACGATCTTCATACTCTATATTACAATGTGAAGCATTTAACTGCTTCACTATATATCGTCTGCTCTAGCACTAGGGCTAAAGCACTGTTCCAAGTGAATAACATGACAAGCAGAAAACATGGAAAGTTGTTGTTAGTGATCTCTTGATGGGATGGTCTAAACATCCAGACAATTCGACACTGTTAGACCATCGTGCGCTGAAAAATGACTAGTCCAGCTTACAACCGGTCTGTTGACCCTCGGTTGCAGTCTTAGACGCTTAGATCTGGGTGAACCATATCGCATGTGATTAACCAGTTGCCCCTCATGCGTGGTGTCTTCTTCCACAAAAAAGTGGGGTAAATTCCTATTCATCTCTCCGGCTGAGGTGATCGCACCTATAGCCGTGACACACGTTACTTCGCTGCCCAAATACTGCCATCCTTCTGCTGAAGTGGACACAACTATGTGGCATCTGGTTCGAACACTTTCACCAATTAAACTTCGTCCCAGTGAATTTAAGAGTGGCATGACGTTGCCAATCCAATCTGAAATAGGAACGAGAGTGAACAAAACACACCTCTCCTTTGCCAATGGTTAGTTTAGATCAGTTATTTGGGCGGAACGTTAGAAAATACCTTCTCTCCTTAGACTTGTAAACTTAGAACATACGCCTTGTCGACACTTGATGGTTTACCAAACGTTCGCTCTCTCTGGTAAGCCGTATGTTAAGCGTTCGTGGAATTTCATTGCGTTTGGTTATCATCACCGAAAAACAGAGTTGAAAGAGCATCAGAAGCCAGAACTAACCTGATCTGCCTGAACCTGGAATGCGTAGACATCACAGTGCCAGTGTATTAGGAATGATGGGTTGACCGTACCAGTCAGGCTGAACTTTGGCCTATTCTGGGCAATTGTTCAGTTGCGTTATTTACCCGAATCGTGTTTGTCACGGGAATTTTAAGTAGAATGCACTATAGCCCTGTTTTTTGACTACCTAAACACCACTGGACAAAAGTGGTTGTAGGCACCCAGTGTCCTCTTCGGACACTGTTCCCGCTCACAACTCACAACCATTTCATCTGTAGAGTGGTCGAGCCTCCACTCTCCCAGAGTGAGTGCACCAATTTGCTGATATCGAGATTCATTGTTAATTACCTAACAATTAAGTGACACTTATAAGACACTAAGCATTCAGTCTATCTTCATTTCACTGTACTCAGTACGGTAACACCGATGAAGCACCTAGACCGCAGTAGAGCAACACTTGGCAATCTCATGGAAGGCGAAAGGTGGGATGATGAGTCAGGGTTTCGTCAAAAGAATCTGTATCGAAGACTTCTCGTGTCTTTGATTGGTGGCGAGCGACTGAATGTTTGCATGACTAGTCACACAACGAGCAGGTCAGGCAACACACGATCTGCCGCCTGGTCAAATGGAAGGAGCCAGTTAGTCATTCTGGATTACACTGGATCACTGATGGTTTGATCTAAGGGGAATTATTGCAAGGATATTTGCAAGTACTGGCAACCGTTAAATAGGATTATTATTTCAAAGTGACTGCTCTGTAATGGACGGCGAGTACAAATGGAAATCTTTAAGTTGAACAACTACTTTCAGGACGAATTCACACTGGCAGTGGGTGAGTGTCTTCAGTGTTCGGGATGTTGATGCTTTTGGTTTCGGGTTGCTCTTAGATTTGGCTGAATAGCCTGGAGGCGTATCGTCACCAGGTTGGGTAACACAATCCCGTCCACATGAGTGGCTTAGAATGCGGTACGGGCTGGGAAAGGCTAACATTGAGTCAACTTATTAGCGCACATTGGTGCTACAAAGGCATTGGGACTACGCAGTAAGTCAACCTTTAGCGCACCTCGTGGACGAATAATCTCTCCTGTGTTGTGCGCGGTTCAGTGCCGTTCTGGAATTTTCCTCCGTTTGGGCTATGCTCCACAATCGGTTCAACTACCAAGAACAGTGAATCCAAACCGGATGCTTTGTATGGCTTAGCTTACAACCTAGCTCTGGTAAATAAATTTCCCAAGACAGTAACAGAAAAGATCAGTGATCTTTAAAAGGCTACTTTGCAGCGGTTAAAGCTGGTCCGGTCTATAAGCGTAGGAAAACGATCAGTAGACTGCCTAATAATCCTGCCCACTGACAATCGAACACGGGCATACGCTAACTCGCTGAGACACGTTGCAGTCGGTGGGTAGTTAAGTAGGAATCAATTCACACAACAGGGATGTTGACACAGATAGCGAAGGAAAAGAGTCACGTTGATTCATGTGGATATGTTTCAGCGCTGTTTCGGTTCACTCGAATTTTTCGTTATGCGTGGTGTATAACCTGGAAAGTTTAAGTGCAAGTATGTGTTTCATCCTTTTCCCTGAAATAGCATAGGGTAGTCAATTGAACGTCTCATGAAATGTGACTATTTGCCGGTCCGTTTGGCGGTTCTCATTTCCTGACATTCAGAAATTCTACTTATGCACCTGATTGTTTAGGTGCCTCAAGACGGAGCTGGCGATTATTTTCGCGAAATTCCCACTCATCACAACAGAGAATAAACTTGTAACAACTGTTGGTTTCAGCTCTTTCCATGAGGTAGTAAAATGATAAAATTTCAGGCTTCACTGTGTACGTTAAGAAAGTAATATTGCCAGTTGAATGCCAACTTACAATTTATATCATCCAATCAAATAACCGATTGAACAAATACTCTATGGTCAATAAGTTGAAAGGAAATCGCACGCGGAAGAAATGGGAACAATCTTTCTGAGAACGGATTGCCACAAAATGCTGCAGCAATCGATAAGATTGTGGCAAAGTGGAATAATATATGAATTATTGGACAGTTCGTTTTTAACAAACTTTTGCAGTGTGGGTGTCTCTGACAACTTTTCATGGCTAATCAACAAGTTCAGTAACAAGCCTACCTACGAAATGCTTTACAAGTTTCGTCATTAGCCATCAAAAGCATATAGAACTACTTTCATTCTCCGATTCTTCGTTAGTGAGTGTATGTTTAAATCAAAAATATAGACTGCGTTCTTGTGCAAACTCCTCAACGCTTTGATACTGCGAAGTGAGCTCACCGTTATTTTCATTTCTGTATTGTAGATCACTTTAGACATTTCCTCCATCCATCCGATAAAAAAAGGCACAAACCCTTGACGTTGTGATCGGTACTCGATTGTTATGCCACTCCCGCTCTCGTTGACACAGAAAAAGGATGGCGGCCTAATTTTCGGAAATGTGTCACGTAAAAACTCATGTAAATTGTCCAAACCATTGAGAAAATCTCTCAATTCACGTCCGAGAACACTAAGTAGGTTCTGATAACCTTTGCCTGCTACAAAGGCCACAAACAAGCGACCCGTCTCGTGCTTGATGTCTTCTTCTGGGATGTCCAGCACACGGCTGGCAGCTGCGTACAACTTAGGCAAAAGACCTTCATCGTAGACCCGACGCATTTCGAACTGTTTAATCTGACAAGCGGACGTGGTGAGCACCTTTTCCCACAGTTCAATGGAATGTCTTTCCAAAAAGTAATTTTGTAACCCTTCTATTAGCAATCCATACATGACTTATGCAAACAGAGGTAATCCGGTGCAAGAACAGCGTCAGTATGGTGTTGAATTTGTGATACAAATGAACGAAGCAGTTGGCAGTGTTAGTTTTACGTAAATTTTTATACAGAGCATCGAATAGGAATTGAAAGCTTGCTTCAGTGTGTGTTTCCAATGACGACGGTTCGTGTAGCTAATGATCAGGTAATTTTAGCCGCCCATCTTGAAGTCATCTCAAGCTAATTATGAAACCTATTAGCCCAATGATTTGGGCGGTACTTTCGGTTGGGTATGTGTAAAAGTACACGGATAAGCCCCTCATTAGGACACATCTGGGTTGAAAGATGGGCAGGAAGTCCTAAAGGCAAAAGGTTGTCAGCAGCGAAATGAGCTTAGTAGTAACGATGGGAGAGTGAAGTTTTGACGACTAACAGTTCGAATGCGATACCGGAAACTGCACATTTATGTTAATACAATTCCACAGAAAGTAAACACCCTTCCGGTCAAACGTGTAAAAAGCTAACTTTATTTATCTGTCCAATTTGAGAACCCGCACGAAGAATCGCGATTGAAAATAGCACCTGATGAGACTTACTCCCGAATCGACATTCTACTACCAAGTTCGTTTCTGGACGGATTCATGTAGATTGTTCATACCATCCCTCATAATCTAGCTATGAACGATCTAGTAGAAAGATTGCAGTGTCATCTTAAGAGCAAGTCCGTCTCACATTCTAAAGTCTAGCAGAACCGAGGATAGCACTAAGATTATCGGTCAGAGAATTCCCATATCAGACGGAATTCCTCATCCTGTACTATACTGCTTAACACATCCATTGCTGTTTCCATGCATTGAAGAAAGCACAGTCTTGTGCTCCCCGTCTTTACTCCTCAGCTTTCTCATCCCTTCTCTTCAAGCTGAAAACTTTTAGTGTTATAAGGCATCCGTCAAAAGCTTATATATGAACACCTGCCAAAATTGCTTTGTGTTGTTCCCGGAAGCCCATTTCGAGCACAGCCAACCATCAGCTAGACCAGATGATGCCTCTGAATCAGATGTAAGATCCAGCAATCAGGCTTCAGGTCGACCAGAGGATGATTATTATCCACACACGACGCTGCTGATTGCAGAATACCATCCGTCTGTACGTGTGCAGAAACAGATCGCTCGAACCACTCACCACACGTGATCAATCACAAAGTAAACACTAAAAACTACCTCAGGGTAACATCCACGGCACTCTCCAACAAGCATTATCATCCCCAACCAATCTGGGATCGGCTCAATCTAGAGTGTGCACTCCGAAGAGCTGATAGGTTTTGATTTTGATACATAAACTGTGCACCCATCTATATTCAGTTTGATTGTGAAGATCCTGGAAGAATAAAAACAGCTCCCCACACAACCGAAGTTTAGTTAATTCTGTGAGAATATAGAAGAAACATGACTGACCAAATCCGTTCAAAGTTCCACCATCACTCACCACTAACCTCAGTCAGAACAACTGTGCGAACCTCGTGTGTACTCACATCTGCTTCTCCCAGTCTACTTTCAATTAACGCTTTTCAACTCAATATTCAATCCTCTCAT
>QNGE01000971.1:46329-204275 GCA_008508345.1 Paragonimus westermani | reverse complement strand
GTAACTCGGTGTGAACTTGGATCGTTAGCGAAAGATTCAATATCGGACCTTCCAGCAGTGCTAATTCAGCCTCGAATATGCATAAAATTCTCAACTATCTCTAGCAGCTCACCATCAACGATAAGAGCAAACAGCGTTGTTCAGTCTCCTAACCGCATGTTACATTTGGTAGACGCAGAAGTCACATTAAACTAGAAAAATGGAAACCTCAGTTCGTCTAATATATTCTCACAGACTAGAACACTGCACACTCTGATGAAGCCGAGTGCCTGAGAGCACTTCCACATCAACACATCCGCAGGTTTCCACCGAACTTTCTAGGATATCGTCTGCTGCCAAGGTGAACAGGAAAACAGAAGCCGGATAACCTTGTCGCATCCCACGGGAGACGAAAAAGGTTGGCGACAGGTTGCCATAAGCTCAAATTTGGAATGGGGTCTGGCAGTAAAAAAGCATGTTCACGTACTTCATAGAAACATTTTCTTCATAGACTTTCTCAGAGTGCAGCCCAATCCACCGATCCGGAGGCCCCGTTGATGTCCAGGAAATTAAAAAGTGTAGGCCATCCAAATAAATGACAGAGGTCAAGCATGTGAAGAAGTGCGCAGATGTGATCAATGCAGACACGGTCGGGACAAAATCCGGATTCTTCCTGCCGGATATATTCTTCGCGTGTTTCCATATGAAGCGTGAGAGCCCTTCTTGAAAATGGAGACGATGCCGGCCAAACCCGAGTCGTCTGGAATGATCCCACTGATCCGTAGCTTCTGGGGTACAGCCATCAGTTCTCTGACTAAGGCTAGACCCCGTCTGGGCCAAGTGCTTTGTGACGAATCAGTTATTTGACCTCAAATAAGACTTCTGCTTCTAAGGGTGCTGAAACCTCAGCAAATCAATAATGAGAACAGTCAAAGCCCGAAGGCGTAGTCAATAATGCAGGAGATCAGCCGAACTGCTGTCAGAAGTGCTAAATCCGGCCTCCCAATTGCCATTTTAGGCTGTGAATATACTCTCCATTAGCCTCGCAGACTACCTCGTCCACACCTGGCTTCCTGCTGCCAGTTGCAACGATGAGATGGAAACTCTTCATAGATTTCCCGGTGGCAGCGGCTTGTTCCATCTCGACAGCACATTGTATCCATTACGCTCCTCAATCCACTAATAGTTGCTTCCAAAGTTCTATGTGAGCAGCCTTGCGGGCTCGGGTACACTCACTGCTGAACGGAATACTTCGACGAGCGTCAGTAAATTACAGTGATTGTAGAGATATCCAGTGAACGGCAGCTGAACGAGCAACAGTGCCGCACAAGTTAGCATCCTACTTGCACATTTTATGCGAATACGTGCCCAACGTGCTTCAATACCATTTGTTGAGTGAGTAACTGGACTGGAGGCAACCGGACAATGGTAAGCGTAAAGCGTGTGTGTCCTTGCACTTTGCAAACGTTAATCTGTGGTTGAGGACGAAGTAGCTTCCCATTAAAGCACAGGCGAACGTCGTTCATACTAGCGCGTGGTGGAAATCCACGCGGGCGCTCCAGATTGGCTCAAGATCTTGGTAACAGCTAAGTTATCGATAGCCGAGGACTATGTGGTCAATCTTTGCTCATGGTTGACTCGGCCAAAAGGTGGCTAGGTGGTGCATTAACGTCTAGAACGCCGGAACCTAGCACCTGTCAGAAACAGATCGCTGTCAGTTGCACAACTGCAGCAAACGTTCTTCACTGTCTGTTCAACTAATAGCATTAGAGCGTGGGCCCCCAATTCACGCCCATCGGCATTTAGCCTGCCCAGCCAATACTATAGTGTACGTGTACCACGCGATGTGCAGAAGGTTAGTGAGCTGGTGATAAAAACCGCCTAACTGTGTCTAGGCTAAACTTTGGGTGCACACGCCACAACAACAACCAAACAGCGTTTGTGATGGGTGCCTCCCGGGTTTGACAGCCCAAAGGCGGATGTTGTGTATCCAGTCAAACAGCGCCTTCTCTTCGTATCCCATTAAAGCAACCCCGAAACCAGCTTGACCAGCGGCTTGAGCCGCAGGGCATCCAGACAAGCGCACGCTGTTTGCGCATGGTGAAGCGGCCGGCTGATTTAACATTGAACTAGAAACACGAAGCCGTGTTTCAGTAGGCCAAGAGGTATCGGCGACGAGAGTTCCCAGAGCACGTGCAAAAACCACATGCTGAGTTATTTGCGTGTGTCCGGAAATTGAAAGTGGCGAACTCAGATTATGTTCGGAGGGCGAGTAGCGGTTTGCCTTCCTCAGGCAGAGACCTCGGTGTTTGGCACACTAGCATTCTGGCTACAAATTCCGTCGCGCGCAGCAGGTCTCTTAACTGCGTCTGAAAACGAGAGTGGAGGGTAAATGAGCAGAGTTACTTAAGAGAGGAGAGAGATGACATAAATTTGTTAGGTGCCGTAAAATGCGACATGATGGCAAAATCGACCATTATACCTCAGCCGAATAATCATGGTAGGATGATGGGACAAAATGCATACTTGACATGCGTTTAGTTGGTGGCTGTGGAGACATGTTAATTATCGGTTCCTAGACCAAGGAATGGAGTTACCTTGAGCAGCCCCAATCGGAACCTTTAATTTAGAAGCCCAGCCCATAAAGCACCACAGCAAAGCGCGCAGTTCACAGTCTCTAGGGGACCAGTTTATACACTTTTCCAACGGAGTCCGTTCATCCAGGATAATCAATGCACCTTGCAAGAGGCTGCGATAGAAGCAATGTAGCATTCGTGATTTAGCTAAAGAAGACGGATCTGACGTAGTAAACCTGTCCAGCCAAGGAGTCTAAGACCAACATGACTGTTGAGATGCTTGTCTTCTGCTGTCGGGGACCGGTGGCGAGGGTTGGTTCATAGTCTTTCGATTGGGGTCCAGCCATTTAGGTTACCCGGCGCAACCACTCGTTAGGGCCGTTGACCACCATGATGGTTCGTATGCCTTCTTCGGGATTTGTCCTTGATTGGCGAATACTAGAGACGTCCGTACGTCATACCGTCGGACTGTTGGCCGAGACCCATACGCTCCCGTTGAAGCGTCCGAAACCCTAAGTGGTGGGATAACATACACCACGTTGCAGCGCTGCCAAAGACCTTTTGAAATTTTATAAGAGACCAGGTTTCCAACCTGGAATCTCCAACCCCCTGGTAGTATTGCTGCTCATTGCCCGCAACCGCACGTTCGCCGGAACCATTCTGCCGGAAGCTTCACAGAGGGCACCCTTTGCGGGACACTAGTATCTTCCATAACCACAGGAGAATCATGATTCTGGATAAGATTGTGCTCACTGACTGTATTCGAACCTACACTAGGTGTTTACACAAGGCGGAAAACTTTTCGAACCTATTGGAGAATGCCACAGCAGTGACCGTCGACTGCTGAATGACTGGAGTGCCTATTTACGCGGAGGTGTTTTCTCAAATTCCCCTCATTACTCAGAATACGGCAATGTCGAGGTTGTGAAAGTGATTACCGTATGTTAACAGGATTGTGACCCATCACCCAAGCGCTCCTGAGGGCGCACACTCGCCTGTGTAATGGTATTATCAATCAGTTACAACTGACCACTCTGAAGACCCGTAAACGAGCAAAACAGGAAATTAGTCCACAACAACTATTCCCATTAGGTCTGACTAAACCCGGAGCTCTCACAACTGCTTTCTCCATACTAGTAGGAAAAAAACTTCTGCAGCCGGCCCTGCTTGGGCCGGGTTACATTTTAGTATGCCCACACAGCATGTTTACTCAATGAGTACTGCAAAACAATGGGAGAATGCACGTGTGCGCCGTTTGTCGAATAGGTTCACGAACGTCTTTCCTCAGGGAATATGATTCAACGACAGGCTAAAGGAGTACGGTCAAAGGTATCCAAAATAACAGGTGTCATGGAACTCGTGCTTGAAAGACATCCCTGTTTATGAGCTAGATATTACCCGACATGCTCAGTCACAAGTCCGCTCCTGTTCTATCGACCAGTCACAGTATGTGGTTGTTTACTTGCAGCTGCAGTGACATAATTTAGGAGGAAAAGCAGACGACCAGAGAAACGGAACAAGGATCATTTAACAATATGACTGTGCCGCCTAATGAGCCCACCGGGCAGCAGACGTGCGTCATTCAAACGAAACTTAGCCTCACCGACTGATAGGCATCTGGCTTAGACCATATACACACTGCGCGTGGTTCAGCCACTCCGTGTGATCACGACTTGCAGTCGGATGAAACAGCTTGAGGTTATCCGGATTTTGTTAACCACCAGTTACAACCCTTCATTGCGTTCTCAAGAAGAACTAATAGCTACATCACGCCTGCTTTGGTTTTTGTTAACCAGGATCAAGTTGGCCTTAGGGAGCCACAAGTAACTGTTTATTTGCCCTCAGTTGGGTGATCGTTTGTCCTAATTCTGAATGTGTCACAAGTCTGCGATTAGGGAGGGGGAATAAGTGATTTAATTGAGCGAAAATTGTGTAATCTGTCATCCAGATTGATAAAAGCTAAAGTCCCGTTGGTTATGCGGAGAACACTCCGAAAACCGCCACCAACGTGTCTTATTCTTTTCAGCAGGTCAACCAGACCACTGCTGAAAGCCATCGTCCAAGCGTGCCCCTCTTGATGTACGTTCTCCAGATGAACGTTGAGTGACGCACATATAACCAACGACGCCAAATATCACAACCAAATCAAGACGCTGGAAACGTGTGGTAGTACTGACATAAATAATATAATAAATTTCAAGGAACAAACCTCAATTTGTTCGCGTTCGTGGGGTAAGATATAATGTATGGCCGCGATAGACCGTCGAGGGTCCAAAGGACACGATAAGTTGGTTGGCGGCATCCGATTCGGATCAGCCTGTCACAGTGACCGAAGCCAAAGGACGCCTGCGCTTATATATCACTGCAACTGGCTTGCGCTGCACCAATTGCAGTTCCACCAACACACCACATATCCAGTGTAAACCCGAAGGAATAAGACCGTCAGGTGTGCCAGTGGGGCCTTTCTGTCCAGCCGGTCAATGCTGGTTAGCCACTTGATTGGCTATTAAGGAAAGGAAACTCTTATCTCTCGGAAACTAAACAGAGAGGCTGCAATGACGAGATCTACACTGAGAAGAAAGATTTTTGAAGTGTAATACAAGAAGCGTTGCAGTATAGGGGTGCAGGTTAGTGCATCCCAGAGAAGAAAAAAGGATGAAAAGCAAAGTTCTCATTGGACTATGAAAAGCCAGGCAGACAATCCATCATACAATGCACCAGCAAAGCCGGAGAAGAGAATGGGTAGAAGACCACAGACACTCAGGTTTCTGAAAAGAAGAGCGGATTAATTGTCAATGACCACGATGTTGGCCGATGCAGTCATTAACAGAAGTAGAATAGGTATACCGATTTGACCTACCTGAGCCTAGCGTACTCGCCGCCTCTTCGCCGACGGGGTACTATGAGTACGTTGGTGACCTACCAGCCCCAAACGGCCAGCGCATTCGCGGCCGCACACATCACAACGCCATATAGTCACGTCACCGCGACCTATGGCACCGATGGTTCCTTTGCGTACCGCACGCTTCCGCTCGCGACCACGCAATAGTTGCTCGTTGAACGCTCGGACGCCCGCCCGAACCGTATTCCTCCAGGCCGTCCGGTTCAACGCCAAATCTTCCCAACATCTAAAATCAATGTTACAACGTGAAAGACTTACCTGCACAACATCCTGGTACCTCCGCTTCTGGCCACCGGGATTTCGCTTACCTGACTTCACTTGTCCGTACAGTAACTGCTTCGGGATACGGTCATCGCCCATCCGACGGACGTGACCGAGCCAACGGAGCTGGTTCAGCATCAACATGGCTTCCATCCCGTCCATGTCCGCTCGCCGCAGTACCTCAGTGTTCGGAATCATGTCCGACCACCGAATACCCAAGATGCGCCTCAGACACTGAACATGGAAACGGCTCAAATAGCTCACGTTCCGCTGATACAGTGTCCACGTCTCACTGCCGTACAGCAGGATAGACAGCACCATTGAGCGGTAGACACACAACTTCGTGGCCATCTTCAGGCTGTGATTCTTCCAGACACGCCTTTCAAGACGTCCGAAAGCAGCGCTAGCCTTTGCCACACGCGCTCTCAACTCGCGGTCCACGGACAGATCTGTCGACAAGTTGCTACCCAAGTAGCAAAAATCCCCGCAGCCATTCACAGTGTCTCCAGCGATGCGAATTTCGGGTGGAGGTACACAAGCAGCACCTCCACCAGGAGAAGGCTGAAAAAACGAATACGTCTTACCTGTGTTGATGTCCAACCCGAACTTCGATGCTGCCGAAGCGAATGCTGTAGCTAGACGTTGCAGTTCTTCTTCGCTGTGCGCTAGCAAGGCGCTGTCATCGGCGAACAGAAGCATCCGCATCCTTGAGGTCTGCAGCCGGGTTGAGGCGCCAAATCGTCGGATATTCAACAGACGCCCGTCCGTCCGGTACTCCACCTCGACACCATCCTCTCCAGAGTTCTGAAAAGCAACTGTTACCATCGCAGTCAAATATAAACTAAATAGGGCTGGGGCTAGAACACAACCCTGCTTCACGCCAGTGACGATGTCGAAATCATCAGAGGTCGATCCACACGATTGCACCTTCGCCTTCATGCCCGCATGCAACAATCTAACCATATTGACGAACTTACCTGGACATCCAAACTTACCAAGCACCGTCCACAGCGCCTCGCGGTTCACGGAATCGAACGCTTTGGTGAAGTCCACGAACAGGGCATACAAGGGCTGATTCCGTTCTCGGCACTTCTCCTGAAGCTGTCGAGCAGCAAACACCAGGTCGATTGTACTCCGACTCGACCGAAATCCACACTGCTCCTCGGGAACATTCATCTCCAGAACGGACGCATTCAGTCGGTTCAAGAGGATTCTGGCAAGCACCTTGCCTGCACAGCTCAAGAGGCTGATACCTCGGTAGCTGTCGGTGCATTGCTTGCTACCCTTCCCTTTGAACAAGGGTACGATGAGGGCATCCTTGAAGTCTTGCGGCATCACCTCGTGCTCCCAGATGGAGTGAACCAGCTGGAGCAGAGCGCGTTCCAACGCCGGACCGCCATTCTTCAGGATCTCACCTGGCAGCCCATCCTCGCCTGCAGCCTTCCCGTTGCGCAGTTGACCAATCGCCCTCTGCAACTCCAGCAAGTCGGGGGCGAGAGCAAGCGAAGATTTGACGTCCTGTTGCGGCAGACTGTTAACAGTCGCCCAATCAATTGTAGTAGGGCGGTTTAACAGGCTGCCGAAGTGTTTGCGCCATATTCCCATGATGTCTTCCGGCTGGCTGCAAGAACAACCGGTGTCCACGTCTACCAGTGCTTTAGTAGACTGGATAGACGGACCGAAGATCGCCTTAAGCGAATCGTAAAACTCCTTGTGTTGCCGACGATCTGCGAAGCCCTGCATGCGCTCGCCCTGTTTCCTCCACCAGTTGTCCTTAATTCCGCGAACACGCTCAGCCAGTTGACGGCGGATATTCCGGAACCTAGTCTTCTTCGCTCCATTGCCAGGGTCCATTGTGCATGTGGCGAACGCGGCATTCTTCTCTCGTACCAAGTTGGAGATAGCCACGTTGTTGTCATCGAACCAATCCGGGCGTTTCTTGCGCTCCACACCGATCGTCTCGGTGGCTGCTACCATAATCTGTTTCTTCAGTTGTTGCCACATACCCTCGGGGGTAGTGGGTACAGGAGCATTGTGCAGGCGAGCGACGACTGCACGTTGAAAGGCAGCCTTCGTCTCGAAGTTCTCCAACCTTCTGATATCCAGCTTCTGCCGTTGTCCAAAAGATCTACAATAAACGGACTTGCGTACATGGATAAACAATTTGGTCCTGACCAGCCTATGATCTGTGCTACATTCAGCCCCGCGCATCACTCGCGTGATGCGCACTTCACCAATGTCGCGCTGCCGCACAATCACGTAGTCAAGTAGGTGGTGGTGACCGCTTCGTGGATGAGTCCACGTCGTGATGTCGCTCGCATCCAGCTGGAATCGGGTGTTCGTGATAGCCAGCTCGTGAGTAGCACACAGGTGCAGCAGACGATCACCGTTCGCGTTGACTGAACCAATGCCGTAGGGTCCGAGGACTCCCGGCCAAGCTACAGAGTCGCGCCCAACTCTAGCGTTCAAGTCACCCAAAACAAACAGTCGGTCATTCACTGGCGCAGACCGGATTGTGGCGGACAGCTGATCATAGAACTGGTCCTTTGTATCATCAGTGTGACACATAGTTGGACCATAAACACTAACAAATGTAGCACACTTACCTCGACCGAGTCGCAGGCGCATCGACAGCATTCGGGGGCTGATGCCGTGCGGTTCGCCTATCATCAAACCATTGATGCGATCAGCGACTGCAAAACAGACACCATGCTCCCGAACACCGTCTGTCGGGTAGCCTATCCAGTAAAAAGTGTACCCGGCGCCTGCTTCCCGCAACTTACCTTGGTCTGCAAGCCTTGTCTCACTCAAGGCTGCTACGTCGATTCCATACCGCCGCAGTTCCATCGCGATCAGGGCGGTGCGTCGTTCCGGCCGATAAGTACAGACACAAGCGACCGACAGGCAATGGCGAACCGACCCAATGCGATCGAATCGGTCTGATGTGTGTCTAAATACCCGGCCTTTTGACAGACCGATGAGCTGGTGACAGTTTTATGGCGGACCATAATACGGCAGTATTCACAGGGGGGAAGCGAGGGTGAGACTGACAGGTAACAATGGGTGTGTGGCAGGTGGGCGAGGTTCAATGGGTAGGGGAAGGTGGGCAGAAGAATCGGTACCTTTGGGCATTTGCCATGGGAATAACAAAACCAGGCGTTTGGTTAGACGGGGTCAGGAGGAAGAGCGCGACAGGGCCAGTGTAAGGGAATTTTGACCTCCAAAATGACCTACAGTTGAGATTATACACAGAAAGGTCACTAAGATAGTGAAGCGTCTGAATTCCTTTTCCTGCAAATGGCGAACAATATGGAATCTCTCCTCACTAGAATACAGACGATCGAGAATCAAACCCCTAATGGGTTTCAAAGCAGTAGTGATGTCCGACCACGGTGACGTTTTCCACGTCTAACTTGCAGATACTCTAAGTCTTCGGGACCTTCTGTATGAGCTGATCGTACAACATGGTGGTTTTTATTGCAAGAAAAATTCTCGGCATCCGCATCTGTTCTTCCTCGAGTGCGCTACCAGAGGAGGTTATGCTAATAGTCACCGGATTCGTTTAAGCAGTTGTCAGGTGATTGGCTGCCACGGCGCTGTTCTTTCTGTCAGCTTCCCTGAAACTCATCGTTGTTCTCATGATCACCGTCAGTATTAACGCCCTCAACACTTCATCCTGTTCGAAGTAACACCACAGCATCTCTACTTACTACGTCTCGTGCCATTATTCTTTTCGCTCAGAAATCATAACAGTATTCGATCGTTTCTTTTACATATACCCAGTGTTCACTGGCAAAGGGCTTGATAACCAGAGCTGCAATCATCATATACCTCAGTCAACATGTGCATACTAGTTCAGTTCACAAAATTAGGATAGAAAGATTGTACTTCGTCACCTCTTCGAAATCGGCGCTGTTGAAGACCCAGACAGCATAGAAGGAATCTTACCAAAACAACTGGAACCACAGTAACTACACAATTGTAACACTAGCTGATGCAATCAATATCATTAGGATGTTATTCACAACTGCATGAAATCTCACCCCATAAAAAATCATCGAGTCAAAACCGATGCTATCAGAATCGAATGTATATCCATGCATGCTCACTTAACGTGGTCGGGGTTAATTGATGATAACTAGTCATTTAAGCGCTTAAAGCTTTTCAACCCGGTGAACTCAACCTGCAAACCCATTCCATCTGAGAAAACACCGCGTTCGGTAACAACACTGTGGAATTATCGCGGAAAGTCATTCAGACGCTTAGGAGCTGCCAACAAACCAAAATCTCGATTCCATTCCAGGCAAAAATGAGGATGGAAGGGATCTCGTGTCCTGTTGCAGGCGAGAACCGACCACGAGCAAAACGCACATCTTCAAAAATCTCGTGGACGTCGTGACTAGCCATGTGGAGGACACTCAAAAGACAGCAAAAGATTTTCTAACGCGCAACCCACTCCTACTCCTCATTTTCATTTGGACAAGCTCTGATTTATTCTAAATAATCCAATACAGATAACTCGGACGTTACGTTTGTGAGAAACCTCAAAACTCAGTCTATCCTGGTCTCCAAAATAAACACTTTGAAAGAAGGGAATTTTATCGAGTTATACAGTTTATGTGAGGCAGAAGAAAGTCAAACGTCATTTACATTCTTCTGGAGCGTTTTCCTTGCAACTTTCATTAGGTTCGCCGACTGATTCCAGCATCATTTCATCCGTGCACTTTTTCTACGCAGCATACTGGACGCCATTATTTCAGTGAACAAACCTGAAGCAGAAAGTGAAACTACGCATCAATTGAACAGGACGGAAAGGGGAAATATTGAAACTTTCCAGCTACCATCTAAGCAAAATTGTAAGTTTCCGTACCCAGACTAAGATAAGAATACCTCACTCAATATGGGGAATACAACATGCTACTTCAACAACCTCAGAGTGACTACAACACCGACCACGTGAACCAAACGCTTACAAACCAATGCTGGGTGAATGATCAACAGATATCAAACTGAACTCTCTCAGATATATCGGGAAGGTAGTCTGAACTTCTAGCCACTCCGGTCTTCCGGACCAGAACATCACGATCTTTTCCACACCACCATATTCTGCACTTCGTCGGCCCCACAGGGTTCTCACGACGACAGAACGAATCACTTCACGTGGGCAAGACATCGCGCAATACCGCCGCAAAGTACTGCTGTTTCAACTACAATGAACGTCCAGATGTCTAACTTTTAAGAGCCTCCAGATTCACTGCAATTATTCCCTGATGCTAAGTGTATTCAGTCATGACGGGCGTTTTCTGAAGTGCCAACCCGAACCTTTCGGCATGACCTTGGATATTGTTTTCGAATGTTTGCTGTTGGTTGATAGCAGACAGGAGTCTCCGAGTGTGAGTCTCCTTAGTGAGTATCTTATCATCAGAATAAGCAGGGGGTTAACTATCCCGTCCTTTTAGCGCGCCGCTATTGGCGCACCTAGAAGCCGTTTAAAGGTCGCATCATTGGATTTTAGAGTAAGGCTTGGTCGAAACCACAAAGTGCGCACGGATTACATTGAAATTGTGCAACAGAGCGTGCCGCTCCACTGACAGCACCGTTTCAGTCTGCGTTTGTGTAAGTCATGTGCATGGCTTACCGGGCATTTGGCTCAGGCATGTTCATGCTGTTACCTTTCACACGTTTTCTTTTGGAACCCCCACATCGGGCGAACGCTGTTCCCCAGTGCTCCACATTAATTTAACTCCAGTCTTCGTAACCAAATTTCATCAGTGCAAATTTTGGACGGCGTTCTGTAAAAGCGAATGAAGAAGAACATTCCAATAAGCCCTTGGTAGATGATCTTTGAAGGCTTTTTCAACACAAGTCCATCAGACTTGCGTAGGTGGCAGCAAATGAATGTGAAATACTGAAGTAGACGTGGAGCACACATTTTGTGAAGCATTGACCTCGCAGCCTGTATACTAAACGTCTTTTTAACACAACCTACTCTCCTTCGGTTTTTGCCACCTTAAAACATACTCTTTCGCGGAAAATTAAAGGATTCTGGATGCCGTACTCCGAGACCTCAAACGGAAGTAGCGGTATCAGCATATTACAGTCTGTTGAGATATAAGCGCTGGGTGATTTACAGCCATATGCAACTGTGTTCGGTTTGTTCGCTGAGAACTTCATCAGCCCTGTTTTGCGTCAAAACTAGAATGGCGCCAGGTTCTTCCCGATTTTGTGGACAGAAAACGATTTTATTGTACTAGTGGGATGTGTAAACGGTTTCAATATCGTCGGTGAACAGGAAACGTTTGCCATGATTAATAACATCGCGCAGGTCATTTGTTTATACTAGGAGGAGCAGCAGTCTCAGAGGGCCTCGTTAAATTATCCCATGAGTCACTGATTTTAATGTTCAGCTGTGTCCTCCTGTTTTAACCGTTTGAGTGAGGCCTCGAAGGTTTGACGAAAGCCAGGTATACAAGGGATCTTTTATGCCAGAAGATGCAATGTCGACCAATAGGCGCTTAGGTGGCACGCAATCAAGGGCCTTTTGCATGTATGGGAGTACGACAGTTACCTGATTCTCTGCGTCGACAGACATCAACTTATGGTTTACTAATTCCAACTGACATGCCATATGATGGCACTTACTGAGCGGACTGTGCTGGGTAAATTTTATAAGTTTTGCGACCTCAAGAATTCTATAATGTGCACTTCTGCTATCTTTTCAAACACTATCAAGCAGACGGATGTCTGGTTGACGGGAAGATAATTACGAACGTCCTGCCTTAGATCACTCTCGTGGCAAGGTATAACGAATGACTTCTTCTATTGGGGGAGGAAGAAGCTAGAAAAATGGTAGGACGAACAAATTAGGTGAAAGGATGAATGTCTCCAACTCCTTGCTTGATGACCACTGGAGAGACGCCACCTGGTCCAGCATGGATTTCGGGCTTACTAACAATTAGCTGTGAGTAAATGTTTCGGACATCACTCGCGCTATTCGCGAGACATGCATGGATTTGTAAGTCCTGACCACATTGTTTGCGTCGCGCTTCACAATAGGGCTCAAACCTAATGCCAAATAAGGCTGTGCCACCACGTTTGTGAGTTAGTTATCTACTTGAATTACAAAAAACGCGCGCGTTTCCAGAATGGCAAGTAATTACTGCGTGGATATTGATTTTGAAGTTTTTCATGCGATTGTTATCAGTGATGCTTTTATTCCATACAATCTGCTCACATTCCACTCACGTCCACGTACACCCGGAAACAATAATATTTACGAACCATGGTGACCAAACTCACTCACCATACAAGATCCGCTGGTGTCAAAACCATAATATCAAGCTCTAAAAGCCAAGTTGCTCGTCCTAAAGACAAAGGATCTAGGTACAAAACTTATACAGGCTCTTCAAAAGATAATGCCGCTCCAGGGGGTGGAGATAATCTGGCGGTTCCCACCTCCCAAACTATAAACTGTTTTTTCCAGCGGATGGCATATTGGGGGATTTATTTGGGAGGGTATCCAAGCTGGAAGCAAGGCTCGCTCAACCAACAGCACGATGTGCTACACTTTGGCCCGTAAAAGAGAATCTAATCTCTGTTTGTGCCACATTTTTAAAGTGCCCGAAAGTCCAAAAATGGATAGTATTCGGAGCGCAGGCATGTTCATCAACCCATTGGTAACAGAAATCACGAATCGGATGCGCTGCTTAAACAGTGCCATCGTACTCAGTGTGCCAGATAGGCTGTAGCCGGAAAGAATTATGAAGATACTCTCGAGGGTTAGTAAAATAGACCCGACATCATATAACTACATCCGTCTTCGTAAGAAGACAAAAGTTCTGCTGCCCCCTATCACTCAAATTCTAAAGCAAAGCAATTGCAAAGCAGTTCATATAGTCCCAGGACTTTAATAAGTCCAAAACCTTGCTTAAATTGTTAAACATTATGGAGGACAGAATGCCCCTTGTAAGGGGATGTCGAAATCTCTTACTGTGCAGGACCTCCGTCTTTGAGCATGTGACCCAGGACGCATCGAAACAGGATACAACGATATACAAAGATGATAAACTGGATCCAAAAGATCGCGCAGTCTCGCATTGTTGCACCACGTCCGAATGTGCAAACGATCCTACCGACAATGCTAACGCCATCAGAGTGAACAAATCCGCTGACATGATTGATCTAACAGTAAATTCTGGCAGTTCCAATAGTGTCGGTCAACGAATCAACTGGCGAAACAGGGTATGCGATGACTGTGTTTATATTGAAATCAATGGAGCGTCTAAACCTTAAAGTATCTACGCGGTAACTGGCTTAACTAAGGCAGGACATCGGCAGTGTATGAGTCAAAGAAACGTTGGTGTTCCAACTTTGAACCGATCCCGTAGGAGACCACAAACCGACCACCAGTGGGGTATCCGTGATAATAAACCCCCTTAAAATCACTACCCTCTGGGCAGCTCGACTATTCCTCCTTGATATCATAAGGGAACAAACAAGCAAGGAAACACAAATCTGTACTCAGCGAATGAAAAGAAGCATCTCTTACCAACCTCCAGTTCCAGACCTCTGCCTAGTAATAGCAATTCCTCGCCTGATGCATCATTTCGTGTGAGGTTAAATCAGAGCCCCCGAAGTTGTTTACCCTACTTTCAACACCCCATTCAATACATATAGACCCCTATACTTCGAAGGCTCATCTAAACGCAACCCGTGATCCTTTTGTTGACACGGTGCATGTGGGCATGACCGATTCACCTCAGCCTTGCTCCCCTTCAGCGGTACATATATCTCCCAAACACACCACCAACTAACCCCCATGGTTTCGCTACCCCACCATACCTTACTGGCACTTTTCCAACACATCCTCTCATGGACTTAAACACAGGTGACACCCGATCGTTCTCTAATGAACTCACTATAAAGACATCAGACCAAGCGATGTCACTAGAGTCTTTGAATCACAAAGGCCCTTCTGTTCCAAACAGTTTCGAAGATCTAAAAATGATGCTGAACAAGAAAAATGCACTAAGTTTATTGCTTTCGAAGCGCGTTCGCTAATTGTTAAGATGCATATTTTTTACAACCTTCATCTTTTAATATAGCCCTTATATTATTCTAATCATTGGTACACCCCTGAGACTCCAGACACACAAAAAAACATTAGAGGTTATCACGTTTTGAAGAAATTGTGGTGTAGGACAAGTTGGAGGTTGTTTAGTTTACCTGAGGGGGCAACACTCTGCAGCCATTCTCGATGAGCCATGTCTTGGTATGATGCATGACTCCTCGTGGCTGTTGATGTCCACTGGATTCTGTGAATTACTCTAAGGATATGTCTATAAACCACCTTAAACCACTCATGACGACACGAAGAAACTTATTAATAGACTGAACTGTTCCAACCTTACCTTCACAGGACAAAATAATTGGCGGAGACTTCGACATGCCCAATATCACTCGGATCTCTTTCACCGCCCTTGCAAATCAAGCTGAGTTCCTTGCGTGTGTTCAAATAGACGGACGGCGCCAATATGTTTCAGCATCTACTAGACAAGACCACAATTAGGATCTCATCTTTATAACAGACGTCATTTCTGCTACTGTGTCCGTCTCAGAACAATTTCCAGGAAGGGCTCACAACATATTCATGTTTGACCTGAAAAGTGTGAAAGTGTCGACCGTCATACATTACCGCCAAACCAAATTCGTCAAGTGGAACGTTTTCAAAACACTGCCGAGATCTCTGGAGTGGAACACATCTTTTCTGACCTCTGAACCTAGTATCACCACCGATGTATTTAATGAACACTTTAGGTCTTGCATTAACATCTTAACCCCACAAAGATCAAAACACAGTAATGTGTACAGTAACGGCATAATTCCCACCCCAAAGGAGCAAGATAAGCTCAAAAGTCCTAAATCACGGTACCGGAAAACGCGAATTTTCTCTTATCATGAAAATGCATAAAATGTTCAACGCTATAGAATATAGAACCAAAATGTCCCACATAAGTGAAGAAAAACGTGCGCTCAACAACACAAGTAAGAACTCGCAACTGGTGAGGCAGAAACAACGGGGGAGACCCTGCCATCTCATTCGTGACACTGGAGGACGAAACTACTGTAGATGATCCTCTTATAATCTGTGAGGTCTTTAATTCATAGTTTGCTGCTTCCCTCAACATTGAAGGATACATACTGCCTCCACCTCCCTCTGTAAGTAAGAGTACGTTCGTAGGCCATATCCGTGTTGATGCAGAGCTCATATTCTCTCAGCCATTATCAAACCTTCTTATCCGCATGGTCGTGATGGCATCCACCCCATTGCTCTAAAACATGAAGGAGTAGACATCCCTCTACTTCTGCCTAATATTTATGCACTTTCTCTAACATCGAGGTCCCTTCCTCTTCACTTGAAAACTTCTGCAATTAAGCCCCTCTATAAAAGTGGCTCGCGACATGACGTCATCAATTTTCGTCCTATTAATCATACCTTCATTTGTTCTAGGGTGTTGGTAAGGTTAATAAAATGCCACGTGGTATAATTCTTATTATCACGAAACCTTACGATTCATTCACAGCATGGGTTTCTCACCAAACGTCCCTGCATGAGGTGCCAGCTAAAATCTCTCAACCATGTGACAGAACCTACTGACGCCGATGAGGCGATTATCATTATACTGTTGGATATGGCGAATGCTTTTGATCGAGCGACTCATAAGCGTTTTCTGCTTAAGGTAGCATCGTTTCGTATACGTGATTCATTGCTTAGCGGGTTTTCTTTATACCTGACAGGCCGCGAACAAACTGAAAGTAGGAGACAACAGCTCAGCATCCAGATCAGTCACTAGTGAGGTGATACAAGGAAGTGTTTCGGGACCGTTACTCTTTTTCACATATATAAACAGTGCACGTGAAATTATGAAGCATGGCAAACTAGTCCTACACGCTGATGATATCAGACTTTTTCACAGTTTGTTTCCTGACAATCTCAATGCATGTTTAGAAAATATACGGAAGAACTTCATATCATTAAAGATCTGGTGTCAAACTTGGCTGATGAAATTTTCAACCGATAAATCCACTATCGTCGTGCATTTTTTTCACGCACCAGATGGCGCTATGAAGCTAGACGGTCACAACAAATCAACCGCCAACTCAGTACTTGATCTAGGTTCGCGCTACTTAGACTCATTTAACTTTGCGGAACATATATCTTTTCTAGTTGCTAAAACTAGACAGACAATAGGTTACGTTGAACACTCATTCTTCCTACCTTCTGCACGATTACACCTTTATAAACTATGCGCAGGACTCCAGCTTGAGTAGTGAACGTTTATATATAGCCACCTGCGCAAGTCTGATAGACCAACTATGGAAAGCGTCCGACATGCAATCACGAAAAGCTAATTGGGTTATCCATCTACTCTGAGCTACAGAGAACGCTGCCAGATGCTTGCATTCGATACTCTTTGATTACGGCGACTCAGGCTTAGCCTTGCACTCATGTATAATCTGGTCTATGGCAATAAATTCTCTATCAGCTCCGTGACTCACAACACAGGTCAACGTACAACTTCAGGGTCAAGAAATTCACTTTGACAGCTTTTACAATCCAGAAAAACTGCGTTCAGAATTTTTCCTGTTGAAATATTCCTACATTTGGAGCAAACTCCTGTATGCATTTTGAGCCACTAAGAATGTCCAATAATTCAAAGGAAGCTCAAGACCTTTCCTAACATTAACGAACGTCACGTTTATCTTGAAGCCCTACCTGTCGGGGGACGATATCTTTGAAAACGGACCTAATGAAATCTGATGCTAAACCACCCGTGGTCCGTGGTGTTATGTCACGCATCCCTTTGAAATGATCACAAGTGTCAATTTCAGGATTGATCTTGTACTTTTTGACTTGCTTCTAGACCTGCCCGCAAACAAGAAAATGTATCTATAGCCAACACGTGTAGGTGTTGATATACACATGCCCGTTAGTAATACACCAATCATCCTGGTGTGCACTTAATCCATACTTATTGGTAGCTTGTGTGTGTTGTAAACCACTACGCAAAACCTGAGCATGCTAAAACTGCTTGAAAAAAAGAAACCCAACCTGTTCGTTTCATGACTACATCAATGCCCTACGTTACAACTCTTACTTCTTCTCCCCTTGATAGACCACCTGGCACCCTCGCGGTATTGTCGAACATTCTTCTGCTTCCATATATCGGCCGTACAGAGATAATAGACATCTGAATTCGGCAGTGATCGTATAATAAGGGAAGCTGATAATCGATCCCCTTTCGAGTTATTTGATAACAGCTGCTCGCATATGGCATGTATGTCATCAATCGACACAATGTTGTTAACGTCACATGATAGGTTATGCGGAAATATCACATGTTCCGTCGTTTGTCATAACTCACACATTCAGTTGCACGTTTCCTAGTTTACCGCATGATTTCGCTTTTCATTTTTGGTTTTGTAGATATATCTCAGGTGAGAAAACATTCCACCCCGCTCGGACACAAAATCCATCAATGGTTGAGCATATCACGAGATCCCCAAGGTTCTTTGGAATTTGAGCGGAGAATGAAGTCCGGTGGAGAGGCCTATCTGTTCCCCTGAAAAGTACAAGCGTTCCCACCGCCCCCAATCATTTCACAATTTTCTGTACATTTTCCCGAGACTGCCACATGATATAACGATGAAGTTCTTTGACAGTACATCCCCTCCATCTTCTAAGCGCTTTTTTGGCACGACATTGACCACTAGGCCAGTGGTCACATTGTGGGGCCCTGATTGATGTAACAACTCAACCATTTTATATAATTTTGTAGATTCTGGATATTGTTATCTCAGAAGTATGTACCTCAAAGTTTTCTTCCTGAAGTTAAATTTTTCCCTCATATAACGTCTGTTTTGCTGCTCGATTCACATAGCTGACTCAATGTACAATTTGCGACTGTGGTGTTTAAATGTGTATATGGCTTTACAGCGTGTACATTGCTCACGCTCTCCTAAGCGTGTTTCTCAGGGATGCGTGGAGAAATATACCACTCTTATTATTATATGTTCGGTCTATTTCCCCGTCAGTATTTCAGGCGGAAACTAGACAAGGGAAGGTCATTCCTAAACATGAATGTACCCGACGTTATCAGGTGACCGTTTCTATCTGCGGTACGTATGGTATAACGTAAACATAGGTAACATGTCCCATTCTATCAACGATAACCTGCGTACTGTTTGATGCATTGTTTATTGGTTGCACTTGAGTGCAGCCTGTCAATAGTGCGCAAATCAATAGTGGCTTATCTGATGGCGGATGACACTCAGTGGTACTCAATAATTCAACAAAGAAAACACTGATTATTATTTGCACTGATTCAACTACAACAGTCCAGTCTCCGTATCGTGGAAAAGTATTACTCTGATGGTGGTTGGTTGATGCTTTTGCCAGCTTTTAAATGCGCCGACGGTTGTCAGTATGTTTCATAACCTTTGCCTGTCTACATGCCCGTTTTAAGATACCGCATTGTCGTCCCAGGAGTTTCATGGTTTCCAGACAACGAGCCGTCAATGAGGCTCAATGTAGATGGCATTCTAGCGCCGGAGAACCACACTATCATGAAAGGTATCCTTAGTGGTCTGTCCTAGGAGTGAACGCGACACGGCAAACCTGAAGACAGGTCCGAGTAGCCGGGCTACATTATATATCTCGCACTTTCAGCTTCACATCATAATATTAACAGAGTTTTGAGTGAAAAAGCTCATCACAACCACCAAACAATAGACCACTTAATAAACTTCGTGGATCCTGAAAACAAAGTTACCCACATGCAGAATGTCTAAAGTCTTCAGTCTCTCGCTCAAAAACACCTTCGAGCCTTTTGTGGATCAAACGAACATCATTTCCATCCATTCCCTCGAGAGATCATTTGAAAGAAACGAAATCCAGGAAAGGTGAACGGCAAACTCTCGTCCACTTTGTCTCACACAGGTGTGTTTCGAGTGATATGATATCGGTTGAAACATTAATGCACACGTTTGTTCTTCCGATTTGCAGGTACTGTGTTTACATTGATATTCGGATTTTTCTCATTGCCACCTCACTGACACACTTGATCAACTTTAATGCTTCTTCTAAAGGGCGCGTTACAATATTTCACGAGAAATCTGAAGAATCTCTTATCCTACTCGATTGAACATTGCCAACATTTTTCGGCCTCGAAACACCATGTGGTTAAAATACACAATTGTCTAGCGTGTGACTGTAAGATCCACGTTTCAAAATCATCTGTATAGAGAAGGGAGTATCTGGAAAGTTCCTGCAGTTTAAAAACCGTGGTAATTCGACGACTTCTTGTAGTATGTCAGTCGAACTACGTGCGAAACACGGCAGATCACACCAACTTTGACCAGAAAGGTTCGGTTTTTAAGAAATTAAACTTTCCAGTTGTGCACATCACCTTCGATACCATAAGTCCCTAATTTCGTAGAGATGCTCACTGCTGTGACCAGTTAAACGCTCTAGCGAAGACAGAGATGGTACTGTTTGACACTTGACGCCTGTTGAACCGTTCATAAGGAGGAATCTGTTCGTGCCTCAGGACAACCTTTGCGGGATTCAGTGCTAAGGTACAGATGTGAGAATACTGTTTGGAGGACTCACTGGAATATATGATGCGGTTGTTTGTTGCTTGACGTAAGGATTGTAGTCCACTGTTCTCGATGCGATTTAGTTTTTATCAGGTGTCATGCAAGTGACAAATTTTTCGGAAAGTAACCCGGAATAAATGGATATTTTCATCCTAGAAGGTCACAGTGGCAACAGTGAAACAATGGGAGTTAGCCGGCTTGATAACACATTCTACGGTTCTACGAGAGATTCTTGGTAGTTCGGTTGGTTGATAAGGGATAGCGGTGTGCCGACCGCCGCAGCAGTAGGTGGGAAGGAAAGTGGCTATTGCCCATCCCTTACGAATGATACCAGCGGAAAACAGTTATCAGAGTGTGTGCTTTGTCAACGGTAAGCCTTGCATTTTAAAAATTACTTCAGATGCAATAGTGACAATCATTTTTACTTTCTCATGCTGTTACAGCCACAACCTGTCCAGTGAATGCCATCACAAGAACGCTGCTCCTGAGTATTGTTGCTCGATATTTTTGTCAACGTCAAATTCCACCGAAGCCAACCCGCATGTTCTGAAATTTGTCACCTTGTTAGCGCTCAATTTTCAAGCAACCAACTATAACTTCCTGGTGCCACACGATTATCTAACCATGGGTAGTCAGTGTGGTTCTAATAGAACTCTGTCCGTGTTCGAGATAAGGGCGACATAACTGTTATCCACATTGGTGCACCCTGCTCCATGCAGTATCATGGTTACTGCGTTTGAAGACCTATTTTATTCATATGAATACTGATCGACAGTTCTTCACTATGCCGAATTCCCTGTTTTAGGTGTAATTGAACCTCGCGTGTGAATGTATCGTTCAACCGTAGGAGCAGAGTGCCTTCAGTGAAGGCTTTACAGAACACTCTACAGCCCGACATGATGATCTAGCTCGATTAAAATCTGTCACCATAAATCGACTATCTCACTGCACTTGAATGCTGCTACTGCCGCCCCGCAGCGTTGTTACAAGTATGGTAATCGGGCACTAGCATGAGGCTAGTATAGCGCGCTGCTAAAATGCATGAAGTGCACAGTGTTATCACCAAAGTAGTGCCAACACGTGGTGGTCGTGCTTGCCGGTGATCAAAAAAGCCCGTGACGTCCCGTTTACATCTTGTTGCGCAGGTCATTTCGCATCACTGAAGGGTCGGATTGGGACGGGCGTTTGTAAAGGATATGGCTGTCTCCACCTGTTTGATGACGAGAGGTATACATTTGGAAGTGGTGCAGCCAATGTCAACGAAACCCTGGTTCTGAATCTAACGAGATTAACTACCCCTCTGGAAGTGCCGGAAGTTACTTACAGCAAAAGTTCAACTTCGTTGGCGCGGACTCATAGCTGAGGTGAAAATTAATTGTCTCCGACTAAGACAAAATCCATGGGGCCTTAGCGGTCATTGGTATCAATTGGCATTTCAATGTCCTCGCTGCAAGTCATTGGGGTGGGAAATGGGGGGGGGCAGAATTTACGCAGATGTCGGGCAAATCTCCCTGCATTCAACTGTTTGAAGTCGAAGTCGCCTTGAACAACAGGTTTTTGGTCCCGTTCCACCATCACCATGACTGTCCCCAAGTTTTGAACTGAAGGATCTGTTGAACTTGAAACAAATTCCGGGCTTGCCGTGAGGTCTTTATATCTCCTCAAAGGTGTGGAATGTTTTGACTTTGACGAAGAGTAAAGTTCTAGGGTAAGGCAACCCGGTGACGATACACGCCTAACACGCAGAAACTCGATTTTCAGGGAGCTATGCTAGTTTTGAGGGTCGGTGTTATAGCAACTGCATGCGTTCCGTGTTTTTCGACTGTCGTGTGTTTGGTAGAAGATCAGTGAACACGCTCCCAGCCTCCGGTTAGCGTCTTCTCCTTAACCGTTTTGTTGCTTACACTTGAAATCTCCCTGGCGGTGATTTCAAGCCTCCCTTTCAAGGGCTGACACGACGGTTCGATTTACCCGTACGGAAACTCACCCTTTCCACAAACATTGATCTCGACCTATTACTAAAGCACAATACGGTTTACTTGCCGAAGCATGTTCTTGTGCAGTTTCTTCACCCTTACTCCTCAGTGATATACCCTTGTTCACATGTACTTTGGTTTCGCCGGCGCCTCACCGCTCTGCCATTAAGTAGGTGTTGTATTTGATCCAGTTCACTTGAAACGTTGGTCTCGGAACTTGTAACCTTGGTGGAATCCATATCAAAGTTCGTTGTTATTTTCTTCCACCTATTTTTTGTATTTTTCTTGTACCTCAGCACCGTGTTAACAGAAAGCACGCTTTACTAACCGTCCTCTATTATGGATCAGAATCGGATGCTCAGCGGGCTCGGAAGTTGTAGCTGCTCACTGCATTACAGGCGCAACTATTCTATATCCAGCCTGTTTACAGACAACGCGAACGGACCGTGCTTGGCTGGAGGAATCATCAGCCGCATGAGATTAACAGCACTCGATAACTCTGATTTCGCGGAGGTCTTGTTCTCATGAAGTTTACTCGCTAATTGCCTGAAGACTGTCTGTTCGCATTTGCCATAGCGGAACGGATCAACTCTAACACACGAGTTGCGCAGATGCATTCTCTTAATCACCAATCACCTGAAGCTTTCCCGAAAACAATTATGTCGTTAGTCTTTTCTTTCGTGCCTCCGCCTTTGTAGCTCAGTCTTGTTCCCTATCCTTAGCAGTTGACGGTGGCTCCTTAGGTGGCTCATTGTTGGTAAAATCAAGACATCGTTGGGTGTTTTCAACAGTCCTGCTCCACTTCGTCCTTTGCTTGTCTTTTTGTTCTAACATTTTCCTCGACTTGCACAGGGACGTGCCTGAAGCTGACGAATTGTCCACTGTTTCATATGATTGTGGTATGCTGGGAACCCCTAGAGATGAGCGTGGACCATACCTGTTGGTAACCCTAGGGTCGGTGGCTGCCTCACCACAGAAGGTGGAGTGTACATCCAAACTCCCTAACTTTGCCCCACCTATAACTCGGTGCATACCTGAGCGACATTTGGTGGTCGACGACAGGCTCCTTGACGAAGAGATGCACTCGAGGGATTAGAAGCTGAAGGCTGTGGATGCATGGCTAGAATTTCGCAAGAAATTGAAGGAAATCTATGTGTTCAGTATGACTGCGGGGCCATCGGAAAGACTGACGCAAGTATTTTTCGTGCTAGTCCGTCAGATAGACCCCACACTCGTGAGTGTCGAAGGAGTTTCACCTAGAAATATGTGCGCGATATAGCTAGAACACATTGAGGGATCTCCCTTGAAATTACATAGGTTTGTTCAACATTTTGAGCTCACGGTAGACAACAGACTGAATAACGAAGGGTGAAATTTGTCTGACCCAATTTACTATTGGTCCGGCCGGGCTAAACAAGCTAACGAACGCTGCGTGTAATCGACAGACCGTAAATATAACTTTAATCTTCGGGGCAAAACAGTTTTTGAGTTAACCAAGTTGTTATGATTTTGTGACGTGTTTCAGTTCGTGAGAGCGTGGAATTATTTTGGTGGAAATGTTCTTGTTTTAATTTTCCAAACGCGCAAGGAGAGAATAGGTGTTAGTTCAGTAGCAACGGAGAAATAACTAAAAGTTGCATTTCACGTCAGTTCGGAGAGTTATCGACCGAAATCAGTAAAGATTGATGTCATCGCGGTCATGAGACATGCCTTCCGTGAATTTTGAAAGTAACTAAGCAATAAAAGTTTAATATGGTTTCAGCGATTGAACCGTCATTGGATCGTGAAATACGTGAAATACCCAAGCAAACATATTGCAACGTAGGAATATGCCCAAAACCTAGGCAAGCCCGCAGTGAACTTTCAGCTATATCCGGCATGCCCATAGGCATGTTCTGACAATCCGCTGCCGCCACGGTTAAAAATTTCAATGGGAGCCAGATGTACGTTGGAATGCGGAGAGGGTGGCTTGCTGAACAAACGAAATAAGGAGGTGCTTTCTAATAACGGCCCACAAAAATTACATGCAACTGACCCAGTTTGCGAGCGAGGGAAAGATGTACATCACAATGAAACATTTAAGACTGCACAGTCCATTTATCCTAGAGTACGAGTAAAGACAAACTAAACTCTGTGCCGAAACACATGACTACTCCATCCATTTGTCCTGGCTTACGAGCGAAGGCGAACCACACGGTGTGCTGTAACACGCCTGAATACAAATAGATAAGTGAAGTCACTGAGAACGAACAAGTGGGTAATCGACATAAATTATCCATTTGGAGTCTGCAGTAAACGGTCGTGCGAATAGCTTGTTGTCGGTCATTTACTCTACTTGAGTGGTGCGCTCATCCGCTCTTCCGAGCTAAGCTCTTCCCCATTGTTTTGAACCTGCTGACTGCACGAACGAGCTCTTTTGGGTATGAATACCTTATTATGTGATTATAGTTCATATTTAGTCCGTTCAACAGCAAGTTGTAACCCGTTCCCCGAAAACGATCTGTCGATGGCAGCTGTTAAGTTTGAACAAGTATTAACTTTCATAATTTGTTCAATGCTACTGCAGCATTACGATCCAATCTTGTTCTGCATAATTGGGATCATTTGTTTATTGGTACGCGTTGCTCAACGTCTTCGTGGGAGGTCGCACGAACGGCATATGCTATCTCAGACATCCATCGGCAGAGAATATAAAGGTAGATTTCCATGCGTTCCGGGTGTCCTGGCAGGTGAAAGAAACCGTGTATCAGGTGAAGTCACCGTCCTCCTGTCTAGTAAATCTAGCATATGTAAGATAATTATCTACGCGAATGTGAAGGAAAAAACCCAATTCAATAAAATATTTTATCAAAGGTCGCCCAGGGAGCAGAGATATAATATATTTCCTGCAAATGAAAATATTCCGTTAACGATTCGGTGGATGAAATTTGCATAATCATATGCCCAGATAGAGATTAATCTACCATCAATTCAATAGCAAGCAAGCAACAACGACCGCAGCCATGCTGCAAAAGGAGAGCCGAACGTTCTGGCTTCGTGTACCCGCTACACTCGTAAACCCACTTTGTGCAACGAAGAGACATCGGGGGACGGCGTTTCTCAGAAACGAAAGTTTTAACAACAATCCTGTAAAAGGTGATCACAGAAAAATAGCGTGAGCCAAAAGCCCAGTAAGCCATGCACACGGCTTCCACAAACGAGAACCAAAGTGGCGTCCACAGCACGCTGCGTTACAACATCGAATTTCAAACATCACAGACGACTGGGTAATTTTCACTTAACGGATGATCAAAACAAACGAATATGAGTCCGTGGCACATACTTTACCGATTCCAATTTCTGGACCATGTACCAGGATAATAAGCCGAAATGTGCCGTGAAATACTTTTCCTCCACGATGACTGAAGAATTTACGGTCTACGATCAGCACCCAAGCTATGGAACATTGCACATTGCTGCCCTGCGAGGTGGAGCTCACTCAAGCAAACAAAATACTGACGAAACGACCCGATGGGCTCCCGAAACTATTTAGGCTGTCACTGAGGGCGTGTTTAACAGCCCGAGGTTCGCCATGTGGGACACCGAGGGCCTCCAACGTTTAGCCACTCGAGCAAAAGGATGTCCGTCAATGTTTTCTCGACTGAATCATCCATCTGAGTTGAATTACCCAACCGAACTCCCGAGTAACGTGGATAGACGTCTTCGCTCGATGCGAGAGAAATGGACAGAGGTAGCTGGCTCTTCCATGAACACATGTCAGCAGCCCCTTTTTCAACTACCTGCCCGAGTTTGCAGGGAGACAAAATTCGGTCGGCCATTGCAAACGCAAACTAACAACCCTCAGCCAATTAACGGGTAACTTTGATCTTCATGAAAACGGAGTTATCGACCGTTTCCGACCTCCGACCTCCAGTTATTGTTCGAGCCAGACTCAGTCTAATCGCGCCATCTATCAATAGGCTAGATCTGTAACATTCCACGCACTGGTTTCTCTTTTATGCGTAAGAATATACCTTGTGTGTAGAAGCCTTTTATTTTAGGGAGGCAGAACTTTTCCATTGTATTTTCAGGCCATGGGAATGGGTCATGGTTAGTCTAGCTAAGTCATTTTTAGCGACTTTTTTGGCTCCGCCTGGACGGATTAGCCACTGCGCAAGAGTGCTAGTCGTAGACCGTGATTTCCTAAGTTGCTGTGGACAAGAATTCCCCCAACCTCATACTCTGCTTTCTTACCTTGGTAACTGAGGCAGAAATAACAATCACTGAAATATGGATTATTGTTTTTTATCTGTTTGTTCCAACTGGCTGATGATTGNGTGCTTCTGCTGTACTTTCTTGCGCAGTCTTAAACAGTAGCACTCTTGTTCTTCCATCTTACTGGCTTTGAGTAAGATCCTTTTTACCGACATCAGAGGTATTCTGTCAGGTACGTCAAACGCTACCACCTTGCTTGCGCAACGTAACCGCTTGTGCACTTCCGTAGCTACAGTATCAGTAAGCGTTCCGGGGGCTACGAGGTCTTTTTGGCCAAAGGTGGTCTGATGGCGGATGTTACTTGAGGCATCTATAATACACCATATCGGATCTAATTTGTGCAAAAGTTCGGCAAGCTCCTCGTTTCTACTGTGTATTTTTGCTATTCCAGCCTCTAATTCCCTCAGATTTTTAGCCTGTTCTACGAATACATTGGAAATGGGAATCGAACATGGTTTGGTATTTTGCCTTTCGTGTGATGTGCCAAGATTTGCTGCTGAGACTGCTGTTTAAGCAGCGGCCTCAATCTCCTCTGCGATAAAAGAAGTGGGGCAGATGTTCGCTGAACAACCAGAAGATTTTTCACCTTTCTTTACAGTTAACATGCATTTTTTGCGCAGGGATGATGGCTTGACGACAGGCAATTTCGGAAGGGTAGCAGACTTAGCGGGCATTACTATGTGATACTCAACTTTTATCAATTAGTGATGTACAAAAAGATTCGAACCAAGTAGATATGACAGAATACAACAAATACTACGTAAATTTGAGTGATCAAACGGTAAAAACGGGATACGCACTAGCACGAAATAATAACTGACCTTCTTCGAAACACGTACTGGTTTCTTTTTTATGCGTAAGAATATACCTTGTGTGTAGAAGCCTTTTATTTTAGGGAGGCAGAACTTTTCCATTGTATTTTCAGGCCATGGGAATGGGTCATGGTTAGTCTAGCTAAGTCATTTTTAGCGACTTTTTTGGCTCCGCCTGGACGGATTAGCCACTGCGCAAGAGTGCTAGTCGTAGACCGTGATTTCCTAAGTTGCTGTGGACAAGAATTCCCCCAACCTCATACTCTGCTTTCTTACCTTGGTAACTGAGGCAGAAATAACAATCACTGAAATATGGATTATTGTTTTTTATCTGTTTGTTCCAACTGGCTGATGATTGAAAACGGCCTCGTCGTGCGTTGCTTTCGAAATTCGGTGTGGATGCTGTTGTTGTGGTCACTTGCCTGTGACAGTTGTTGTGTGTTATTACACAGAATCCAAAATGATGTATATGTATTATGTTCGACGATGCAGACACCATTTACCCCATTAGTAATTGAGGGTAATGTTTTATTTTTCAGGAAATGGAGTATATCGCAGCTTTCAAGGCAATTTTGAGACTCGTGAGTTTCACACTTTCTCACAGTTTCATGAGTGCTTGCAGAGGTACTTAGAGGATGTCGGCGTTGTTTACATTTGTGAAACAAGCTGTAAGTCGGAAAAAGTTTTGAAGTGCGATCGGGTAAGGTGGCATGGTTCCCTTGAAACCGTCTAGATTTATTACCGCTGTACAAAGTATAGAATGCGTAAGTGTATGCAGGGTTGCGCCACATGCCTTGTCAGTGGAGTCTCGTTGGTTTTAACGATCCAATTTTTGCGGTACGCGTTGAAAATCATAATTCTATATGGTCCGAAGAGGCACCTGTCTGGTTGTAAGTTCTTTCGAGTTACAGCATAACCACCCCCGTAATTGTCCGGTATACGAGCTCATCCTACAAATCGCAGGCTTGCCTTCAGTAAAGCAAACGACTCCAAGAGCCTGTTCGAGTGTTACACACCAATCGTTGATAGTGGTCGGTATGTAACGGATTTTTACAAGAAGTTTATCACAACCGCTGACAATGGAAACATTCGGTGCAAATCGAAGCCTACACTGTCAAGTGTGTGTTGTGTAAGATTTACAAGCGAACGTTAAAGAACCTCTAGGAAGTGTTGTCGGTGATTAATGCGATGGACGTGGTGCGCAATATACAGGGTGAGGGCAAAAAACGCATATTTGCTGTGCATAGCGAACGCAAGTTGAGCTGTTCAGCCGTGCTCCACATGTTATGAAGGTGGATGCCACCCATGAGTCAAAGAGGCACAAGGAGCCGCAGCTTTTGCTCCACTCTCACCTCCAGCCTACTTCATGTCTTCCCGGCGGTATTCACCATACATTATCACAAGGTTAATTATATTTTCTGCTGTCCTTTATGGCGTGGTTTTTAAAAATGTTCTTCACATCAGAATGTCAATAGTCAACGTCACATATTACCACTGCTTTCGCCACAGCTGCTCGTACGTTCAATTCATCCGTCAGAGCGCGCAGCTATTTTCTACCGTCAGTACTGCTGTTGGGAACCCTTCATACCCCATAGGCTGTGGAAGAACTTTCTGTCACTGCTCCAATTCAATGTAGGTTTCGGCCTCTGCTGTTAGCAAGATGAACAGATGTTCTCGTTTTCTTCGAAGAACGTCCCATCGACCTCGCGCAAAACAAGTTGAATTCCGCGCCATCAATCTAATAAAGTGTTTTGGAGCTCAGGTGGCAATTCAACAATCGGTGAACAAAATGCCGTCGTGTCGCGTGGCTCTCACTGGTGTTCTCGTTGACAGGACTTGGACACAACTTCTTCACAGTAATGAACAGCTATTCAAGTATCGACTGATAACAGCTGTCGACACTCCTTCCGCGAACTGCGCTTCCACTCATTTTCAAAAAGTGAGAGTCACGTCGGGTTTTCGGAAAACCATTCGAGCATCATGCCGACTACCGAATTGCTTAGTTTTACCTCTGATTCCTCTGCGGAGTTGCGCTTCGTAAGTGATGCAATCGATATGGAGCCGCTAATACGCGGTCTTGCGACTAACTGCACTTAGATAAGCCATCATTCATCTATCGTCGCCTTTTTCGAAACCTTTAATGGTGCACCTGCATGCATCTAGACTTTTATAGCTCTGCTTGCGTCTGTCACCCTTGGGATACTAAAACATATTCATCTGGCAAATTGACTGCATCCGTATTGGGGGACAGGATGATTGAAGACATTCATTGGTCCATGCTGCCTGCACCCCGTATGCCAGACTGGGTGCCCCGAGTGAACGGCATGACAGCATTGAGAACTCAAGTATTCTCTTGGATATCGCTCTATCGCAGCAACGTTCAACCTTGTCGGTAAAGCAAAAGCCTCCATGTAACCCCTGAATTGATCATAGTTATCAAGTCACCGAAGTTATTCTAACTACCTGGTGTGTTTTAATTGAGAAAATCGTTCGATTTTGTTATTAGGAATTTTTTGTTTTATTATTCCGAGGACGTGCAGAAGAAATGCCCTCACGTTCAATCGCATAACAATTAACGGAAAATTCGACAAAATCCTGGGACCGCGTTGAATCGTAAGACAAATATATGGAAACAATGGAATCCAAAGACATAGAAGTGAGATAATATCCTTACTGAAACGCTCCTGACAAGTAGGGGATAATTGACGTAGTAACGTATGCTCCAAAATTCCAATACCGCTTGTTCAGACGGTTTTGTTAGCGTAACTATTTTCCAAGCACAAAAGTCGTCATAAAAGGCCATCAAATTGGTTTGAATTTATAAGGTACTATTGAATAAAATTACGATAAAGGTGCTTTCTCACTTCGATTGTAAATTAATCGGATGAACAAATTATTCAACAGGAAGGCGTTCAACATGGGGTTGCCAAAACACAACTCCACCAACAGACACCAGTCAGTGGAAGGTGAGCTCATAAGAACATTTGGGTGCAGATGAATATGGGTGGGTGTCAAACAACGTCGAGAAGGGAAGATTTATTGGATGAGCCATGATACTGACGGAGGGAAGAAAGTAAATGTTGTGCAGTTATGGTACAAAACTCATCGTGATCGTTTACTACACACAGCATGGACTAATGAAGGCGAACTTAGAATCGGATTTTCACAAACCAAACACGCCTCAACGAACTAACCTATCTGCATCATACCAAACGAAGACGACAAAAGCACAAGATGGGCTTCAACATATGCAACAATCCTTTCCTAAAAAGTCGAGTCTAATTAGGCAGAAAAATCTGGTTTTTCTTTCAACAACATGACGGTTGTTTGGCCATGAGGACCAGTCTTTTCATAAGGTTGGAAACGTAAGATACGGTAGTAAACACGTTCCAACGTTGTTTTATGTACACTAAGTGGGCAGTTCAGCGGTATGTTCTCGGCTATAGTTGGGGTGCGTAGTCATTGATTGCTGCCGTAGTTGTAAACTTACTAGGCCTGACATAAAATGCTAAACAACACCCCATGCTCAGACAGTTATAAATACTCCATCCATTTGCTCTCACTTTGCATGTGAAGCCAAACGTCACCCCTTGCTTTACCAAAAAAAGTGGCTGAGAACAAAAGCCTGAAAAATGGTATGAGAATGATCTATTTTGAGTCTGTGGAGAGAGGTAAAAACTGCCTCTGGTTTACTTTAATGCGGAACGTAGCCGTTGCTTTGCATGGGTTTGTGTTGTCGTTCCGGATGGCTAAACCCGTTTACCAGATAAAGTGTTCATCATCTCGTTTACCAATTCTGAAACCTGCAAAATTACTGTGTGTGCCTCTGTGAAGGAGCTCACTTCGTTAAGTTATATCCAAGTGAGAATCGATCCGGACAATATTAAATCTCATTTTCTTGGGTCCCTGTTCAAAAGGCACACTGTCCGAGAACAATTATAGGTTTGCATCTATGGTGAGCGCCGTACGCGACTTAATTTTCATAATCGCCGGAGAAGTGGGAACAACAGCTGAAGTAAAGAGAACTAAAAAGTTCGCGAATTCAAAACGTTCACATACCAGGTGAATGAGGTTGCTACTGAATAGATACTCAGTTATGTCAACCATCTGAACACGTTCGGAGTGAAAGATCAGCTGATCAGCCCTGAAAAGATTACTGTTCAACTGTACCGATTCACCTCAATGTCCACATGGTAATCCTGCCTGAGGCCCCTTTAACCCTCTGAGTTTCTTACTGGTTGAAATGTTGTAGTGGAGAAGCCGTATACTAGTAGGCCAGCCTTTGCACGTTCCGGCGTTTTGCTGATTAAAGCAACGGTGTTGTTAAAAGAGGTCAGTGCCGTGTGACTTCCGTAGTCATGTAGTTTGGCAAGTGAATGCCGTAGGTACTTATGGTGACGGTTGATGTTGACTACAATGAGAGTCCGAGACTGCGGGCCCAACAACTTTTGAGTGAGCAAGTTATACTCAGCCACGTTTGTAAATGGAAACAAACAGTATAGAAGACCTCAATGTAGGGGTGGGGATGTTTCCGAAACTGACAGTGTGGATAAGTTGAAGGCACGTTGAAGGGCAAAAGTGACGCTTGAAGTGTACTACGTGGTATCCACGACGAAAGCGTCTCCACCACGCTACACATGCAATTTAATGTTGAACGTAATCAGTGTGGGAAAAAGTAGTTGAAGGTGTTTCATAATATAATTTTGTCAGTTTGACTCGTGGGTGGCATCCACCTTCATAACATGTGGAGCACGGCTGAACAGCTCAACTTGCGTTCGCTATGCACAGCAAATATGCGTTTTTTGGCCTCACCCTGTATATTGCGCACCACGTCCATCGCATTAATCACCGACAACACTTCCTAGAGGTTCTTCAACGTTCGCTTGTAAATCTTAAACAACACACACTTACTCCTTCAATTTCTCTGAACAAGTATGCTTCCAGGTAGCAAAAACTAAAAGAACAATAGGCTGCATCAAAAAGGCGTTCAGCCTACCAACTGCGAAGCTGACGCTCTACAAAAGGTGTGCTCGGCCTCAACTCGAGTATTGCACCTTCATTTACTGCCACCTACGCAAGTCCGACAGGCTTGTGTTAGAAAACCTTCAACGATCGTTTACCAAAAGCTTATCAGGATATTCCTCTNCACCAGTGAGAGCCACGCGACACGACGGCATTTTGTTCACCGATTGTTGAATTGCCACCTGAGCTCCAAAACACTTTATTAGATTGATGGCGCGGAATTCAACTTGTTTTGCGCGAGGTCGATGGGACGTTCTTCGAAGAAAACGAGAACATCTGTTCATCTTGCTAACAGCAGAGGCCGAAACCTACATTGAATTGGAGCAGTGACAGAAAGTTCTTCCACAGCCTATGGGGTATGAAGGGTTCCCAACAGCAGTACTGACGGTAGAAAATAGCTGCGCGCTCTGACGGATGAATTGAACGTACGAGCAGCTGTGGCGAAAGCAGTGGTAATATGTGACGTTGACTATTGACATTCTGATGTGAAGAACATTTTTAAAAACCACGCCATAAAGGACAGCAGAAAATATAATTAACCTTGTGATAATGTATGGTGAATACCGCCGGGAAGACATGAAGTAGGCTGGAGGTGAGAGTGGAGCAAAAGCTGCGGCTCCTTGTGCCTCTTTGACTCATGGGTGGCATCCACCTTCATAACATGTGGAGCACGGCTGAACAGCTCAACTTGCGTTCGCTATGCACAGCAAATATGCGTTTTTTGCCCTCACCCTGTATATTGCGCACCACGTCCATCGCATTAATCACCGACAACACTTCCTAGAGGTTCTTTAACGTTCGCTTGTAAATCTTACACAACACACACTTGACAATGTAGGCTTCGATTTGCACCGAATGTTTCCATTGTCAGCGGTTGTGATAAACTTCTTGTAAAAATCCGTTACATACCGATCACTATCAACGATTGGTGTGTAACACTCGAACAGGCTCCTGGAGTCGTTTGCTTTACTGAAGGCAAGCCTGCGATTTGTAGGATGAGCTCGTATACCGGACAATTACGGGGGTGGTTATGCTGTAACTCGAAAGAACTTACAACCAGACAGGTGCCTCTTCGGACCATATAGAATTATGATTTTCAACGCGTACCGCAAAAATTGGATCGTTAAAACCAACGAGACTCCACTGACAAGGCATGTGGCGCAACCCTGCATACACTTACGCATTCTATACTTTGTACAGCGGTAATAAATCTAGACGGTTTCAAGGGAACCATGCCACCTTACCCGATCGCACTTCAAAACTTTTTCCGACTTACAGCTTGTTTCACAAATGTAAACAACGCCGACATCCTCTAAGTACCTCTGCAAGCACTCATGAAACTGTGAGAAAGTGTGAAACTCACGAGTCTCAAAATTGCCTTGAAAGCTGCGATATACTCCATTTCCTGAAAAATAAAACATTACCCTCAATTACTAATGGGGTAAATGGTGTCTGCATCGTCGAACATAATACATATACATCATTTTGGATTCTGTGTAATAACACACAACAACTGTCACAGGCAAGTGACCACAACAACAGCATCCACACCGAATTTCGAAAGCAACGCACGACGAGGCCGTTTTCAATCATCAGCCAGTTGGAACAAACAGATAAAAAACAATAATCCATATTTCAGTGATTGTTATTTCTGCCTCAGTTACCAAGGTAAGAAAGCAGAGTATGAGGTTGGGGGAATTCTTGTCCACAGCAACTTAGGAAATCACGGTCTACGACTAGCACTCTTGCGCAGTGGCTAATCCGTCCAGGCGGAGCCAAAAAAGTCGCTAAAAATGACTTAGCTAGACTAACCATGACCCATTCCCATGGCCTGAAAATACAATGGAAAAGTTCTGCCTCCCTAAAATAAAAGGCTTCTACACACAAGGTATATTCTTACGCATAAAAGAGAAACCAGTGCGTGGAATGTTACAGATCTAGCCTATTGATAGATGGCGCGATTAGACTGAGTCTGGCTCGAACAATAACTGGAGGTCGGAGGTCGGAAACGGTCGATAACTCCGTTTTCATGAAGATCAAAGTTACCCGTTAATTGGCTGAGGGTTGTTAGTTTGCGTTTGCAATGGCCGACCGAATTTTGTCTCCCTGCAAACTCGGGCAGGTAGTTGAAAAAGGGGCTGCTGACATGTGTTCATGGAAGAGCCAGCTACCTCTGTCCATTTCTCTCGCATCGAGCGAAGACGTCTATCCACGTTACTCGGGAGTTCGGTTGGGTAATTCAACTCAGATGGATGATTCAGTCGAGAAAACATTGACGGACATCCTTTTGCTCGAGTGGCTAAACGTTGGAGGCCCTCGGTGTCCCACATGGCGAACCTCGGGCTGTTAAACACGCCCTCAGTGACAGCCTAAATAGTTTCGGGAGCCCATCGGGTCGTTTCGTCAGTATTTTGTTTGCTTGAGTGAGCTCCACCTCGCAGGGCAGCAATGTGCAATGTTCCATAGCTTGGGTGCTGATCGTAGACCGTAAATTCTTCAGTCATCGTGGAGGAAAAGTATTTCACGGCACATTTCGGCTTATTATCCTGGTACATGGTCCAGAAATTGGAATCGGTAAAGTATGTGCCACGGACTCATATTCGTTTGTTTTGATCATCCGTTAAGTGAAAATTACCCAGTCGTCTGTGATGTTTGAAATTCGATGTTGTAACGCAGCGTGCTGTGGACGCCACTTTGGTTCTCGTTTGTGGAAGCCGTGTGCATGGCTTACTGGGCTTTTGGCTCACGCTATTTTTCTGTGATCACCTTTTACAGGATTGTTGTTAAAACTTTCGTTTCTGAGAAACGCCGTCCCCCGATGTCTCTTCGTTGCACAAAGTGGGTTTACGAGTGTAGCGGGTACACGAAGCCAGAACGTTCGGCTTTCTTGTTGCAGCATTTTTTGCCGTCGTGGTTGCTTACTATCCGTAGCTCAATTCAACTGAACGGAATAGCCGTTTGCTCGAACACACGCCGCATACTTGAGCGCTGGCTTCAGCTTAATCAAACAGGACGCACCCAATATCAGTGTAAACAGGGTACCTGCAAATCGGAAGAACAAACGTGTGCATTATTGTTTCAACGTATATCATATTGCTCGAAACACACCTGTGTGAGACAAAGTGGACAAGAATTTGCCGCTCACCTTTCCTGGATTTCGTTTCTTCCCAATGATCTCCCGAGGGAATGGATGGAAATGACGTTCGTTTGATCCACAAAAGGCTCGAAGGTGCTTTTGAGTGAGAGACTGAAGACTTTAGACATTCTGCATGTGGGTAACTTTGTTTTCAGGATCCACGAAGTTTATTGAGTGGTCTATTGTTCGGTGGTTGTGATGAGGATTTTCACCCAAAACTCTGTTAATATTATGATGTGAAGCTGAAAGTGCGAGATATATAATGTAGCCCGGCTACTCGGACCTGTCTCCAGGTGATAGGTAATACGTTTACCGTATCGCGTCCATTTCGAGGCCTCCGGTGGGTTTTTCTTGTGAGAAAATCATGGGAACTTTCGTAACCAATCTATTACCTTAAGCGCCAGTTGAATTTATTTCGATCTTCTCACCAAAACCATTTATTTGTCATCGATATACTGCAGGCAGCTTGTCTGGAATTCAGAGTTTACCATTTTCAAATATAGTCAAATGCAATGATGCGTTTCATGATTACCGTTCCTGTCTGTTGAACCGACCATCAAGCCGAACAGCGCTACATTTATCTGCTTTGTTTGATGTTATATTGGAACTCCTTCATTGATGATCATCACAGTAGCACTATCGATATCTCCAATGTTAATCGGAGCGTATGGATGACAGGCAACTGTGAAAGAACCGGTGGAGTTAAGCCTTCTAATTTGCATGGCCCGCTAGTTAGGAGACCATAAGCTCTCAATAAAGTAACTGGGTGATGGCAGGAGAGGAGTGACGTCAACCACTGACGTTCACTTTATCACTTGCATAAACTCATGGTCCTTTGGTAACCCATAGGTTCTACCCTCTCAGCTGCTGGTGGAATCATTGGTAGATTGCAACCACCACAACCACCAATTACGGTCAAAAAATGTACCGAAGGCACGCAGTACACTGAGACAGAGGCCACAGGGGGACACCCACTTCGAAGTTCTAGTATGACGCACGTACGCTTAAATCCAGACCTTCCACGTCTGGAGAGGGTCAGGAGAAGGGAGTCGGAGAAGCCCTCTGACAACTCCTACTGGAGTCTAACTACAGATGGAGTACCACTGTCGACTACTTCACCGTCGTCACCAGATGATGACCCTTCCTAATGGCGATTTACTCAAGGTAAGCACATCCTGAGGAAACCTATGTTTGCTGAGTTAGTGCGAACGCCCTGACCTGGCCACCTCGCTCAACCAGACACAAATTGAAACTGCTTAGGGTTGAATTTATTACAGCTTATATGTCCAATATTGTCCTAAATGCGCAGCACCGTCGCAAATCAAACTTGACCGGACAAAAGAAGACAACTTTGAATGGGTCACTCTCAGTTTTAACCATCGAGTCGATAGTTCCCTAAGGCAGTTTCAATAGGACGAGCAATGCGACATCATGTCACTTACTGGGAAGTCGCTCCAAATATAATGGACGTAGAAGTAAACCTATCCAGTGTAAATACTTAAGAAAGGGCAAGCTTGATAAGTCAGATGGCGGCGCACCACTGTACTTGTCTAGTCATATGGACAACGTGGAATTAGATGGTTCACTCTTTCATCCAGCGCACAAGTCCATCTGGATACACACCCATTTTGTTCCAAATAGCCCCTTACCCTAGTCTTCACATACCGCCTGCCCGTGAGTGTCACAGCGTAAGACGGCAACTTAGCCGCCGATTTATATGGTCATCGAATTGGTTCCAAATAGTTTATAAATCCCGGGTTTCAATCACCGGGTATTGACTTCACTGCATTTGACGTGCACACCGGTCAGGACCCTTCCACAGAGTTGTTTCTCTACACCGCTACTTAAAAGGATATTGAGTCTCATCAGATGGTGTCAACTGATGCACTGTCCAGCGTAGGCTTAGTATTCACCAACGAGCCTTATTCGGTGGAAAACTACGGCAGTGAAATACCGTAGTTTGTTGTGATTACGCTTTGGTTCTGTTCCAATATGCCTGCGCCTTCTCTAGGTTGTTAGTTGATCTTCCAACATTACGCAAATGCTTTAAGAAGAATTACGTAAGTATGAACGTCCACTTTCTGAGGACTTCTCAGAACTAGTCATGTTCAGCTTCCGTGAAAGTATTCTAGCACTACTGACACCACTATTGATGCAGCGGCCAACCTGTTCACTCTACTAAGAAGCAATGAAAGCGATAAGCCATCCTATGATACTCGTAGATGCACAGTGGAACTTACTTATGCAAAGCGTTTTGGTTGGATGCAGCGCAAGTGAATACAGACCCCAGAGACTCACAGTCAGTATAAACTCATAAGAAACAAGTGTACCAAGGGCTTTTGTGATAACAAATCTGAACTGCAATCCCTCGCGGTATCTCAGTTAAGACGATACTGTCCGGGAACGCTTGAGGAAAACCTGGTAGTCCCAGTCTGCCTACATATCCTGACCCGACCAACGAAAGCCAGGGGGCAGCGGAAGTCGTTGTAGGCACGCTTGATTAGATGTTACTAGAAAATGCCATCGAAGCTACCATGTCTGTCCACTGCGGAATCCGCCGGTTCAACCAGCTGTCTGCAATCAACGAATTCCTCACCAAACTGATGGGGCGGAACCATAACAAGTCTCAGAGTTCTGACATCATGTCATCAAGACGGCTAAATAACTGTGCCGATAGCCTAGCTGCAGATACAAATAACTTGCCTTGAAAATCTTCAGAGGAAAAAGAGCCAGGTGCAGACTGGATTCCAAAAGGAACAACCGAGGTTGAGGTGGAATCTCTGCCCAGCCTGCGTACAAGTTCAGACTTTCGGGCCATAGTCTCAAGGTGAGAAAGGAGAGAGTTCATACATCGATCAGAGATAACTCCTCTCTGTGTCGAGTCACCAACGGTTGGAAAACACCTCCAAAGGAGGTGATATTCTTTGATAGTGTGACGGAGTTCAAAAGAAAGCGTGATGAGTGCTGGCCATCCCTCTTCCAGGACCTGTTGTGAGGGTTGTGTTTGGGTGAGCTTCCCTAGAAATTTCCTCTCCATATATTCAAGTTAATCAGCTTCCCATCTTTCTTTTTACCATTGATGCTATTTTTTAGCCTTAACCATTGCGTTTATCTATCGTTTACAATGTCAGCCCCATCATCTGGAAGTATGGGTTCTAAGAATCAAACCCATATCGGTCTTACGCTTAGCCCCTTTTTCACCTCATGCCAATGCAAGGATTAACTGTGCGTATCGGTGGTAGCTGCGAACATGTGTGTTAATGGTACTGATAGTTTGAACTCCTCAGCTTCTATTTGATTGACCTCGAAGTACGGAACCTTCTCAGCACATCACGGAGCGTTCTTAGAAGCTCAGCGACGCAAAAACGGGACAATTTCTGGCTCAGACCACTGTAGCGGACAAGTGGGTATGCGCCCGACCCTCGTCCACTAACAATGTGAAACAACTTTCCTGAAGAGCAGTCAAAGCGTAATCCCATCAGACATCGAACTAAAAGAACGCGTCATGGTTTGGAAACAAACCGTACATTTCAGCAATGTTAGGAAATATGGTAATCAGTTAGTTCTAACTTAATATGGGACCAACGGCAGCGACCAAGGGAAGAGAGAAGGGAAGCGCGAATTGGGTCACAGCCCAGTCGGCGACACTTACAAGCGCGCTGAGAGAGAAATGCGTGGAAACTTTGAGTGCGTTAAACAACGTTCAAGAAGGCTCAGGTCAAACGACCTTGAATAATGGAGGAATAGATGGATTGTTAGGAGAGGAGCCAACGTTCGCTGTGTGCAATTAGTTTCACAGCTGAAAAAAGTGGCACTGAGTTCATATCAGGCCTTCTATAGCAGGCGTACACAGAATCCTGCGCACAGACCAGATAAACAATAAAACATGGTTGCAGCCGGGATCCTTAGGGAATCTACACGGTCGCTGGTCACTAATTCCGCGCGATTCGAATTCGAAGATAAGTTGCCCCTGTCGTCTTGCATTTTTTCTTTTTCTGCCGTATGAATCAGGTATAATTTAAGCATATAATCATCCCGCTGGTGATATGCCTCGTGTCTCTTATCCATGCCTTAACAATCAGTGCGGAAAAAAGGTGGTGGTCGGTATCCAATGTGACATATGCGATAGATGGTGTCACCACTCATGTGCATGCATAAGCACCGAGCTATATAAACTGCACGGCAGATACACCGGCCTGTGCTGGGTCTGTCTGGAATGCAAAGCCAGAGAAAGAAAATTGATCAATCTTGCAGATAGATTGGAATCGGTAATGGGAGATCCACACATATCGCCCTCCGGCAACTGTTTCCCAAGTCATAGCATCACCCAGTCTCGGAACTTCGCTGCTGCTGCTGCTGCTGCTGCAAAAACCAGGGCTGATCATTACGGAAACTCAAGGGAAGTTGAGAGCACTCCGACGGCCTTCTGCAAGCAGTTCGTACACCCCAAACCGGGAGGCAGCCCTCGTGTGCGCTCAACACCACTTAGATCAACAGCTTTTCACCCTGAGAACAACACCTCGATTTCGCCAAAATTCCAAAACGGCAATGAAGTTGCTCAGGGAACAAAAATGCCAACTACTAGCACAGTTACAAAACCTGAGATACCAATAGCGCCGACGCCAAGGGGACAAATGAAGGAAGGTAGCAGGACGCCCGTAAATCATCGTGTGCACCACAGTCCCAATAGCCCGACAAACCTTGATGTGGTTCTCGTACGGATCGCGCAACACAAGGCCCATCTACGTGATGTCGCGGCCTCTCTACATAATCAGATTAAAACAGTTAGACAGTTAAAAAAGTCATATCAGGCCACCCTGAAAAGGGACAGGAAAATAATTATTCAAGCTCCCGAACCGGTCATACCGGATCCTAAACATGAGGTCTTCGGAAAGACAACTAATTCTAAGTGTTTTACGGAACGTCGAACTACCCGCAGCGACAAAATGGCGCAGATCGCACAGACTCGGTAGGTGGATCACATCTAACACGCAAACGAACAGCCACAGACCACTCCTAGTTGAATTTCGAGACCGCACCATTCGGGATCTGGTACTACCCAAAGCTGACACGATAGCTCAGAGGATGCCAGGCATAAAAGTCAAAGGAGACACAGCCACGGAAGGCAAATCTGGCCCACATGGGGTGATATCAGCTACACCAAGAGGCATAAATGGGCGAATTAACTTAAACCTGGGTCAGGAAGCAAAACGCAGCGCCAAGAGAACAAGACGACGATGCCACAGCCTTGGAGAGCCAAACACCGAGGAGAAAAACGGTTTACAACGGGCTGGTTCTTATCCTTACATCCAAAAAAGGATCTATCCCTCGGAGGTTTCCTCCGAGAGATTAGATACGACAAAATGGCTAAGTAGGCAGTGGCCAGATCGTCAGAGCTAAAATGCATGCAAGCAAATGTATGCAGCTTGCTCAACAAGAGAGACGAGCTGCAAACAGCGATCTATTCCATAGAAACCTGGCCCAAAAAAGGAACAGATCTGGGGGATTGGGCGCGTGGGTTCCAATGGTATCGCAGTGACCGTAGCAATGCAGTCGGGGGCGACTGCCTATTGTTGATCAAACGTTTTATAAGGCAGTCTCCCGTGAACTACAACTGCAATTTCGTGGGTCTTCAGACCGCTGTTAGCCTACTTCACGTCAAACCTCCATTGATGGTCTTCGGGGTGTACCGTAGTCCGGGTGCGACGTTAGAGAAAGACGAAGTGTTACTAGAATCATTTCAGTCGGCTTGTCAATTAGGCCATCGCCTGCTCGTTTTGGGAGATTTTAGTGCTCCCAAAATTTACTGATCATTGGGATCCGTTAATGACAGATGGTTTGACCAAAAGCTGTTCGACCTAATCAACAGATTCACACTAACACAGCATGTGAAAATAGCTACGAGATCCCGACCCGGACAGATGGCCTCAGTGCTAGACCTGATCCTAACTCGGCACAGCACGGACGTCACAAACGTACGGCCTGCAGCACCACTGGAAAAGGATGATCACGTGACGATTTATTTCTCGTTTCAGTGTTCCCTGTTAGTGAAGCAGGCACACAAGGTGCAACAGTTTCACCGAATAGACAACAAGAAATTAATATCGGAAGCTGGTACGATGGCCTGGAACCCAACGACCCCTGTAGAGAACGTCGACAGTCTGTGGTTGATCCACGTCGATAACATCCGGGTTCTTACAGATGAGCACGTCCCTCAGAAAAATATCAGAGGAAAAGGTCGAAAGTCATGGGTTAGTCCCAGGATCAAGAAAGCTGTCCGACGTAAGTACATAGCTTGGAAGACATATATGCAAAATAGGGGGTTTCAAAGCTCCATGGTTTACAAAACGGTTCGAAACGAAGCAATCAAGGTAGCAAGAAATGCTCGTTTAGGCTATGACCGCAACCTAGCACGAGATATTATGGATATGCTCAGTACAGGTCCTCTCTAAGAAAGGAGATTGGGACCGCACTCTCCTATAACAAGGATATCATATCGACCGACAAGGGCATAGCGGACGCGTTCATGGCACAGGTTCAAAGTGTTTATCGCTCAGACAAAGAGGCACCGGAGCCCCGGAGTAATGCCGTGAGCGTGCCCATGGTGGATCAGATAATTACGCCCCACGAAGTTGAGCGAACGATATCCAAGCTAAACAGCGCAAAGTCCGCAGGACCTGACCGCATCCATCCGGCAGTCCTAAAACCTCTGGCCAAATTGTTGGAGTCACCATTTGCCCAACTGTTCAACCTCACATTAGAAACAGGGACAGTGGTGAGAGACTGGAAAGAAGCCATTGTAATTCCCACCTTCAAAGATGGCAACAGATCAGAAGTTGGAAATTACCAACCAGTAAACCTGACGAGTGTTGTCAGCAAAATTTTCGAACGAATATTAAGAGAGAGAATCCGTAAGTTTCTCTGTGAACAGAAATTCTTCAGGGCTCCTCAACATGGTTTCCTAAGGGTAAGATCTTGTTCTACAAATTTGCTAACGATTTTAGGCAATGTCACGGAGGCACTGGATAAAGCAGAAGAGGTCGCGGTGTGCTACCTGGACTTCCAGGAAGCCTTCGATTCTGTCAACCACAGGCTTTTATGCTGGAAACTCCGACAAGCTGGAATCTCTACTAGAATCTGCAGATGGATGCAGGCGTTTCTAGTTGGAAGGTCGTATAGGGTGAGAGTAAGAGGGGTATTGTCGGACAAAGGTTCTCCGTTAAGTGGAGTTTTTCAGGGATCAATCCTCGCTCCTCTGCTTTTCCTCGTATACATAAATGACCTGACCAACGACTTAGTCTGCCCATGCTATCTGTATGCAGACGATATAAAGCTGGTCGAGAGTTCATCGGACTCGACCGCTCTCCAAGGGGACATCCTCAAAATTTGCGAATGGACGTTAAAGTGGGATCTACCGCTGAACGTTCTTGAAATTCATATCCTCGCCAAAGCTATCCAGTCAACGCCCAGGTATTTAAGGGATGCATATGGTCAGGCAGTTGAACTAACAACTAAGCAGCAAACAAAAGACTTGGGTATCCAAGTCACTAGTGCGTTTACCCCATCTACACAGTGTACCGCATCCGCGGCAAAAGCGCGGCGGGCGTTATATCAACTGAAATCGGCGATCGCTAACCGCTGTCCAGCAGTGTTCATTCCACTGTACTCGGCTATAGTTCGCCTTCACTTGGAATACTGTGTCCAAGCCTGGGTACCATATCTCAAAAGGGATAGAACCACCCTCGAAAAAGTGCAAAAGGTCGCCACACGTATGGTATGGGGTATGAAGGGTCTAAACTATCAAGACCGACTAACTTCGTTGAACTTATTTTCACTCCAACGTAGGCGGGTGAGAGGAGACCTTATTAAAATGTACAAAATTACCCACCACGCTGGAACAAGCCCCATGGCAGGTTTGTTCGAGATGCGTCGGAACAGAGAGTTAAGGGGCCATAGATTCACAGTCATGAAAACAAGATCACGATTGACTGTCTGATATAACTTCTCCACTAACGGGGTAGTCAACCCGTGGAACAAGCTGTCTGCAAATACCGTTGAGACTGAGAGCGTAGATATATTTAAAAGAGAGCTAGACAAACATTGGAACCGCCTTTTTCCTACTCTGTTTTGATGCTCCTTTTCTTCTGTCCCTCACTGTCCGTCACTGAACACATCAACAGAAAACGCACTCTAATCAATCTCCGGATCACACCAGTCAAGCATCAGGACGTCAACAGGCACTGGCCTTTACCAAGTCCTGGATTTGAAATTTGAAACCACTTTTTCCTGGAGATTGAACTGACCTTGATTTGACCTTACTGCGTACGGTGAGGAATGTCCGTTTGTAGAAGCACGCTATATAGTCGGCTGGGTTTGCTCGGTAGGTGGAAAAATGCTGGAGACATATCATATCTCCGAGTTCGACTAGGTGGAAATTTTGCGGGGTATTTTTCATCGAAGAATATAAGTGATTCAAAGGGAACACTCGTTTACAGTAGTCCTAGCAGCAACGCGGTGTTATATGCGAAGACCTTTTCTTTGTTTTCGAGTGCCACAGTTCTACTTTTTCAACCTTTCGTTGCTTTCAAACTACCTGATCCTGGCCTCCTGTTTGCTGCCGTCGCATGTGGCGTTGGATTCGCCGTCACAACTCCTCTGTTACTTCACTTAATTACTAGAAGCCATGTTTCCGATCTCTATTTCAATTACAACACTGGTGTTTTCACAGCGTACACTCGAGGTGTATTTTTAAACAAGAAGAAGATAGAGTTTACCCCCGAAGATGTAAAATGTGTTGAAGGAACCCTTTCTATGGCCAATTTAACTGTCAAGAACATTCCTTTATTCATTTCTGAAACAGAGTTCTCAGATATTGATGTGTACCGTAAACTTATGGGTTTTGATAAACCTTTAAAACTTCTCTGACCTTTTTTGTGTATACTCCCTTGATTGAACCTAATATATCAATCCAATCTCTTTCTTCAATAATTGATTGGCGACTTTTCGAAACGGTGTCTTTCTTTACCTACAATGTACCCTGAGAGGCCATAACGAGTAATCCTATGGTTTCACCGTAGACTAGGTCACTTATAGTGTAGTTCGGTTAGTTGAACCAACCACATTTGCGGTGATGTACAGAACTCATTTTCAGCGTTCATGGCTCATGGTAACTTTACATCAAGGTTCCAAGACCCGATGGCTAAAGTCGTGTTGATTCAGCTTCTGGCACGGACAGCCTTGAGAATTTCAGTGCTTTGATTACGAGAGCGACTTTCTCTTAGTGTATCCCAGTACGTTTACCGGTTTATTACCGCATGTGAGCTGGTTGACTGAAATTTGACGCCATGCAACACTGCAACTGTCGGCTATTCATCCGGGGTTTGTTGTGCTCTTTATTTGTTTAGTATAAGACTTCCCTGGAAGTAGAATCTAAATGTCTTTCGGATTTCCCGCTCAACGATGAGTATTATCCACACACGAGGTTTGTGGTCGTAAGTGTTATTGTACTTTTAGTGTGGGCATTCGATTGTCCTTAAATGCCCTATCTGTCCTATAAAATGTTGTAGATTTGTGGTTCGAGTCAATTATGTAAATGTTGGCTGAAAATACCCCGGACCGTGGACTTTGGTTGCACGTCTTAGTTGACGGAGTCCGCTGCTGCTTTGGATCAAATTTTTTAATACCGGTGGCTTACTTTTCCTACCCTTACGCGGTGATCTGAATAAATTTTGATGTTTGGTCGAGATTGTTCATCTATATACTATGAGTACCACAATCTAAACTGGAAAGTGTTTTCGTTAGCTTCACACCTAGTGAGCTTTCACGAAAATGTGAATGTTGGTACTTTCTGCTTTCGCACGTCGGTTGTGATGGCTTCCGTTCTGTGCATTGAATTAACGCTGAACCGAAAAGTCAGGTTGGATTATCCAAAATCTTTGAATAATAGCTAATGTAGACGTTCAGTCGTCATTTTGATCTTCGTGTTATATTCCATTCACTTTCAACAAACCTTGCGGATTGTGACACATTTCTTTCGGGTGCGTTTAAGCAAACTACAACGTAACCGTGACCGAAGGATGTTGTTTATGCTCATCTTACTACCCGTCTCTGCTTGCTTGCTTATCGTAGTAGCCCTTTATCAATTTGGAATGCTTCCTGAATGAAAGAAAACGTAATTCGATTCCTTCTGCTTAATAACAGTTTTGAAATCCTAGATTCAGTTATATATTCACTTATGAGGGCCTCTGGATCACGTGCGTTGTCAGAATCTCAAACTGAAAAGCAAAGATCAGCTGATAAAAATTGACAATACCTTTGGTCGTTTCTAGCTTCGGTGATTACGTTTCTCTAATTCTAGTTGAACAGGTCCGGTAAGTAAACTGTTTGGGCGTATTTAGGTTTCTGACCACCCGAGTATTTTGATCTGAGTGTCAACGTTGTTTGTCCAGGTCCTCAGTGAGGTAAGAATAATCACTGAATTAGTTTAGCAAAAAATGCAAGGAGGCTGTTTTGTACGTCACATCTTACTTTCGTTTGCAACTCATTCGTCGGTTTGTGTGGCAGGCATCGTGCTGTTTATTTGAGTGTCGTTACGAGTTTTTTGATATAGTCCTTTCTTTTCTCATCTGTTTTTAAAATGAAACTTTATCATGTCTAGTACGTTGCGGTTAAGCATAGTTTCCAACCACTGATGCATAGTTGGTAATGACAGCGTTAATCCTTGAATGCTTGCCGTACGCACTTTCTGCTGTTTAACACGTCGTATCACGCGTGCATCGGCTTTACCAGACGCACTCGAGATGCCGAAGCGCCGTAAGTTTGACCGTTGTTTCTACAACCTGGTTGCCTTTGTATTCACTGAAAGTTCCTGAGCTAATGTGTCAAGTATTGAGGCGTTGTAGAGGGTTACTTTCTTTCCGTTGACCGCTTGAATCGACCCTTGGCGCATAGTCGACGGCCTAACTAGTGACAGGTAGCTGTGAACAAACACATGCGATTATTCCACAAGTTTTATAAACCAGCTCTTTTCCAAATATCGTATGACAGACAAGGTTGCAAATGGTGTGGATACTACCATGCCGCCTGAAATTAGACACTAACATTCACGACCACAGGGTTAGTACCCGAGACCATGTGGTTGATAGTACGGCATCGTTGCCGTATCCGTCGACATGCGCAGGCGTCTTTCAGTTTCGGGCAGTGTGATAGGCTAAACTAATCAGGAGTACTGTGAACCATAATAAACCCTGTAGTGTTATGGACTGCATTTAATTAAAGAGATCATGCTTGGTTGTTGGCAGATAGAACCCACATTCATTCACTCCTTCCCACTAGCTGTAGAACCTACTCTGCGTTTATTTCGGAGGCCACTTGAGTGGCACTAGAACTCTGCACTCCGATGCTAAGCCAAACTGATAACAAATGTACACCTTGGTAAACTTTCTATAATAGAAAACACCAGTAAATGCATACGGGTAGGTATGTGGAATCAACACGGGATGTCACGTTCAAAATGGTACGTCCCAAGACATTTTTCAGCTGACAATAAAGTAAAGGTGTTCAAATTTCAGACGGTGGTCAAAGCGACCTTCACCATCACTCGCATTACTTACGGAGGGTGGGGTTTGAGTAGGTGGTGAATAAAGGAAATTCGAACACGTTACACTAGCCATAAGTTTGTTCAGACGATACTGGCTCAGCATGCTTTTCACCGTAACAATGGTGTGAGAAATCCTCGAACTAAAACCAAGGTGAGAACCTGAATGAAATAAGGTCAACTCAAAGAACGAAGGTAGTGCGGGTGCATGTATGCCGTTGACAGTGGTAGACTGTTGTCTCGGATATCGCTTCTAACTCACCAGTTGACTACTCTTAAGTTCCTCAGTGAGACAGGTTTTATCTACCTGCTTTACTCAACGGGATAGACTAGGTCTTCATGTTTCGTGATAAATCCATTGCTTGGCCTTGCAGTAGTGTCAAACTGTTAGTGGTAAACTGTTCGGTTGGCACAAGGAGTGCGTCGTCTAACAATCTCAAAGTGCGTTGTGCACTGTCTAACCAGCCGCTCGTGTATCCCGAGTTTCCCGAAATGCGCACAGATCAAATACCCCGTTGATCTGGTAAACATCTCACCTGACTTGGACCAGCTGGCAGAGTTAGCGATGGTACACTGTACACGTGATATCTGACGGTAGGCTGACATTCTGTGATCTCTTGCTTACTCACAAAAGACCATACATCCTGAATGGTCTACCTAGAGAGGTGAAAAAGCGACATCTATGACAGGTGGAGAACCTTTCCTAAACTAAATGTGCTACTGCCCAGCTGTCAGATGTCTAGTTATCACTGGGTACGCTCAACAGCATACATATGTCAACTTCCCAGAGATCAATCCGTTTTGGTACTGATATTTGATTTAGGTGAGGTCAAACACAGCCATCAGTTCCATAATTTCAGCGCTTCCCTGTCTGCACTCATTTCAGTTCCATTTGAGTGTATAACAGCTTGGAAAAGGCCTACGCGCAGTTCATATTCTACGTTGTCGAGAGGACCGAAGATCGAGGAGACAAACGACGTCAAGCTTCGTTTGGTCAACATATTATGCACCGAGTTAGTTTGAAACCTACGGATGTCCCATAACGACCCAAACATCTGTACCTCAGAGGTTTCAAAGTTGAGCTATGTCGTCGTCGCTTCGTGACCCCCTACAGCGCCAACAAGCGCTGTGGAAAAAAGGAGCACTACGAACGGGTGTGTCGGTCTTCCGAGGCTACACATTCTGCCGCAATATTGTTGAGGTTTACGTGAACCGTATTTGGTTACAGCCTCTCATTGACACATGCAGTTCGGAAAGCTACATATCTCATTCTGTTGTTCGGGCACCTAAATGCCAAAGGATGACCATGACATTTATCAGTTTATCCAGTTTCACACTCCGTCACTTTCGTTCCTTTTTGTTTCAAATAACTGTTATGTAACTTCATCACATTCCCGCTTCTCAACAACCTGTGTACTAATGTATTACTAGGATCTAACTTTTTCAAAAGGTAAACGCGTCGAAATACTCTTTTCTGGCTCTGAGTCACCGTTTTCACTTTACAACATGCTTAATATTTCTGTTACTCCGCAGTTTCTGTTTCAGCACTTGTCACCTGACTGTCAGCTAGTGGTCACTAAATCCAGGCGCTATTGTTTACCGGGTGAACTGCTTATCAAGTCCGAAGCTAAAAAACTGTTGAACGCCGGGATTATTGAACCTTCTGCCTCGCCTTGGACAGCCCAATTCCTAGTGGAGTCTAACGAACGGCAGAAGCGTCGAATGGTAGTGAACTATAGCCAGACACTCAATCGGTTCACCTACCTAGACGCCTACCCTTACCCGGGATTGACGATCTTATTGAGAAAACTTATCGTTATAAGGTATTCAGTACTACTGACCTTCAGATTGCATACCGTCAGATACCTATAAAGACGGAAGAGAACTACACGGCTTTCGAAGCAGGTGACCGTCTTTATCAACTTGTATTCCCTTCAGCGTCACCATTGGTGTGGCAGCGTTCCAGCGTACTATCGACAGTATCATCTAACGAGAGGAGTTATCTGGGACCTTCGCTTACTCGGACAATCTGACTATCTGCCGCACTTCGAACGAAGATCATGATCGTAATCCCTTACAATTCTTCAACACCGCCCGGAATCACTCTCAATAAACAAAATGTGTTGTGCGGACACGCAACGTCAAATTGTCGGGTTATGAGCTCTCAAAGGGTGTCGTTAAACCGGATCCGGAACATCTTTGACCATTGAAAAAGCTACCAGCCGCGTCAAACTTCAAAGCACAAGAGAGAGTTGTTGGTATGTTCGTCTACTACTTTCAGTGGACCTCACAATTTTCAGACAAAATCGGTGTGATCTTCAAGAATATGACCTTTCCTCTTCCCGAAGAGGCTTTGGCTTCATTTATCAATCTTAAGGAAGAGATTCTAGATTCAGTGATTGTTACTATTGAACCCAGAGCGCCCTTGACAGTTGAAACTGACGCATCGGATATCATCATCGCCACAACGTTAAACCAGAATGGACGACCAGTTACATTTGTCCAGAACTTTAACACCGTCCAAATGTAAGCATTCTTCTGTCGAGAAAAAAGTCTACGCTATTGTGGAAAGCTTAAAAAAATGGCGGCAATTTTCCTGGGTCACCATTTTACACTCATCGCAGGTCAGCTGTCCGTATCCTTTATGGTCGATCAAAAACACAGGGAAAATCAAGAACGGAAAAATACAGCGTTGGCAACGGGAACTTTCCAACCCTCCGTATGACATTATTTACCGTTCTGTCTCTGATAACAACGTGGCTGATACTCTGTCGCTAAACTGTAACTGCTCTACCACTCATGCTGTCGATAGAAAAACGCTTCACGAATCGGTATCACCCTGTACGCAATCTGCCGTTCAACCTCGAGTACGTCAAGCCAATAATCGCTCAACGGAAAATGCGTGCTCACACCAAACCCCGTTCTTTCACTCCGCTACACACATCCCTGATATAAGCAACCCAACCATCCGAGAGATTCAGCATTGATTTCAAGGGACCCATCTCTTCACCTTCAAAGAAGAAATTCTTTGACAATTGTCGGTGAGTCTTCCCGCTCCTCTTATGCTTATCCGTGTACTGACAGTGCTGTCTAAATGAGGAACGCTATCGGGCCATGAAGGAACTAAGGGACATGCAGCATCTGTTATTCCTTAAACCTGATAAAGGCTCTGGTGTGGTCGTCATGACCAAAGACGAATATTTAAGGAAAATGAATATCATTTTGGAGGATCAGAGGAAGTTCAAAGTAGACCGGACAGCCGAAAATAACATATTGGTTGAAAGGCAAATGGCAAGGCAACTTCAGATATTTCTGTTACATGGACACATATCTGAAGCTCACTATAGGCAACTGAAACCAGTCGGCACGGAAACACCTCGATTGAGAGGTGCTCTAAAGGTACACAAGGATGATACACCTCTACGCTCAATTTTATGCATGAACAACCTCGCTTGTTAATGGATATTTTGGATCCCATCCGCAAAGTCTTATCCCCACATTTTTTAAAGGATTCTTTCGAATTAGTTCAAATTTTAGAAAACACTTCGGTGAGTACCCAAGTAATGTATTCCATGGATGTTGATTCCCTTTTTACAAATGCTCACCTTCGTGAGACGGTTGATTTTCTTTGTGATTTTATCTTGGGTCAGAACTGTGATATAGGTGTTCCACTTAAATACCTTGAAGATATTATTTTGTTGTACACAGAAAACGTTCGTGTCGATTTTGAGGGACTTGCATATAAACAGATAGACGCTGTTGCAATGGGTAGTCCGTTAGGCCCAACACCAGCTGATATCTTCTTAGGCATGATTGAGCGGCAAGTCCCGGATTATATAGCTGATTCGTTATTGTACAAAAGATACGTTGATATTTTAATTTTTACTAACGCCATTCATTTTGACTTGTTCTTCAACTTTCTCAGTAATATTCACCCAAACCTATCATTATCCCACGAAGTGGAGTCGAGCAATGATTTACCTTTTTGGATGTACTTATTACCGGATGGTACTTTACAACGCTCAGTTCACCGTAAAGCAACTTGGGGTGGTCAATATATGCATTTTTCCAGTTTTGCTCCTATTGCATACAAACGGGGTTTAGTTAAGACGCTGTTTCATAGAGCCAAACGTATTTGTACCCCAGATACTCTGAAGACAGAACAGGAGTTGTTGAGGCGAACTTTACTAACAAACGGATACCCCGACAAATTCTTTGATGCACACAATACGGTGAAGAGCACTGAGCCTGTACTGACGGCTCAAAAGGAGGATGTTTGCCTATTCTTGCCATTCAAGGGTGATCACCTAGCGAACGACATGAAGCACAAATTAAAATCCGCTCTGGCTGGAACGTATACGGCTGTTCAGTTGCGCTTATTTCATACCACTAGTGGACCAGTTCTCAGCAAACGCAAAATTAGTTTGTCAAACTGTTCTGTCTCCCATGTTGTGTACCAGTTCACTTGCAGTTGAAGTGACGTTTACATGGGCAGAGCAGACCGACAACTAACAAAACGAGTCGCCGAACACATCCTGAAGTGGTTGAAACATCAGATGACGCACCAGCCCCAACTTGGTGCATTGACTACTCGAAATCCAACGTCATCGATTGCTAAACACCTCATGACAACAGGTCATCAAGTTGACCTAGTAAACTCTTCCAATATACTGTTGCGCAACCGAAATCCGAAGTTACTAGCTTTCTGCGAAGCGATACTCATTCGAACTTACCAACCGACGTTATGTTATGTTTGTGTTCTATGACTTACGAAAGTCCCTCCGAATTACTTCCAGTCGGGTGAATGCTATGTGGTTGTATTTTTTCCATCCTCTACACTATTCATCATATGGCTTGTTTACAAGTTGAATAAAGCCTATCGTTCTGGTAACTCACATTCTCTCTTAGTAACAGTCTGTTGAACGTGGGCTTCGAATCATCACAGCGTTGTTGGTCATTATTCACCCATTATTTCGGTTTGAATGCCTCTTAATGCGTCCTTTAATGGTTTGATTGAATGCATAGAGGCGTTGAACTATAGCAAATCTCTTACTAGTTAAGAAAATGGTATTGCGCGCGAAAAAAAGCAATTCTTTAATGGCCTCCCTTCCACAGTATAGGGTAGTCCAACGATTTCAACGCTATCTAGTCCTCAAAGGGTAAACATCGTTTTTGCTTTCTGTTTAATCCAGGAATTGTTGTACGGTCTTTCAGTGTCACATGCTACTCGGACAAACCAGTGGGCCTGCTCAACGCTCCCGAGCGCGTCCCCAGGCTGTGGGATGGGGAACGACCTTCCACGTAAGGATTAACTGTGAAGTAAACGTGGTTCTCCCGGTGATTACACAGTCGCGGACAGTGAGCGGTGGTACTACCCTGACGTGATGAATTTACGGTTGGGTCTCCTATAGAATGCCACATAAGCTCTTCAACGGTACTATGACATAGCGTGTGTTACCCTGCCACAAAAGAGTTTCAGATTCCCCAACGGGAGCACATGAGTCCTGGGCAGCGTTCCCTCCGTACGACGTACGGATCTCCCCAGTATCCGCCAACCGCGGACAAAATGCATAAAATGTGCAAGTGGGATGCTAACTTGTGCGGCACTGTTGCTCGTTCAGTTGTCGTCCACTGGATATCTATACGATCACTGTAATTTCCTGACGCTCGCCGAAGTATTCCGTTCAGCAGTGAGTATAACTGAGCCCACAAGGCTACTCACGTGGAACTTTGGAAGCAACTATGAGTGGATTGAGGAGCGTGATGGATACAATGTGCTGTCGAGATGGAACAAGCCGCTGCCACCGGGAAATCTATGAAGAGTTTCCATCTCATCGTTGCAACTGGCAGCAGGAAGCCAGGTGTGGACGAGGTAGTCTGCGAGGCTAATGGAGAGTATATTCACAGCCTAAAATGGCAATTGGGAGGCCGGATTTAGCACTTCTGACAGCAGTTCGGCTGATCTCCTGCATTATTGACTACGCCTTCGGGCTTTGACTGTTCTCATTATTGATTTGCTGAGGTTTCAGCACCCTTAGAAGCAGAAGTCTTATTTGAGGTCAAATAACTGATTCGTCACAAAGCACTTAGCCCAGACGGGGTCTAGCCTTAGTCAGAGAACTGATGGCTCTACTCCAGAAGCTCCGGATCAGTGGGGTTATTCCAGGTGAATGAATGAACGCTAATCTCTGTTTTCAACTTGTCATTAAACTAGCTTTGGTTAACGGACAGATGAGAACAAACACATCAGTTCATTTCCAATTCACTGAATTGGGATAACCGAAAATGCGATTGATGGTATCAAGTGTCCGGCGTGACGCTTTTGCATATTAAACTTTTTGTATGCAGTGAATTCGGTTAGCACTACGGGGGATTTACTGGGAATTTAGCGTACGCTGGGTTAGTGACAATGACGCCTACCGTTTATCACATTTCTTAGTCTAAAATTCGGTGCTGTCGAATGTAGGTTTGAGTAGCATGCTAACACCCAGCTTACTCATAGTTCGGCGTAAATGCAATATGATGATAAAACTAAAAAGGTGACTTAACTTAACGTCTGAATTATGATTTGGGATGGTGTGCCACAAAAATCTTTTCTGCTAAAATGTGCTTTACTGCGTACGAGTTGGATACAGCTAAACCATGGAAACAGACAAGGTTAACTGATATAGCCGCGGTTCTAACTGACAGCGGTGTGCCGGATGATCAGTGGCGTTACGGTTGAACCATTCTGAGCTACTGTCAATACATCTAGCTCTGTAAGCTTTTGTTATGGAATATTTATTTACACTGCTTAGTATTCGTATGTGGACGTCTCAACAAACATTACTGAATTATAGGCGATTTGAAATTTTAGAGTTCATTACTTGGGCGTTCGCTAATTGGCGTAGTACCTGACAGTGTCTCCAGTCTGTTAACTAATCTCGGAGCCTCTAACTGAAGGGGTGCACTTTCTCTATGATTTCGAATCCCATGAATAACTGCTTAGCACCTTTATGAAAAACAGTGATTGGGCTGCAACGCATTTCCCAATCCTCTCTGAGGCTCTGACAATATATCTCTATGCGCTTGTCAAAAGGGTAGCACAAAAAATGCCCAAACCAGGTATTCTAATAACTGAAGATTGCCTTAGTTACTGCCTTTGAATGCACATTAACTTATGTTGTTGTTGTATTCCCGAACGACAGGCAGTTGTATTGCAGTAATGCTTATTCTTCCAGTTTGATTCTTGAGTAAGCGCGGCTCAATTCCAATTTGTAAACTTTTCTTGGCCGTCGTTTCTGACTGATCAATCCGTCAGCATAGGCGCGACTTATTCTTCCGTAACAGAAGCTCGTCTTGCTGTCCGCTAATGATCGCCGCATATACCCATAGTTTCTTCAGATCTTTGTATTGGAACGGTAGACGATGCGTAGTAGGTAAACCGAACTGGACTGAAAACCTTGCGGTAGAATTCAAAAGGTAAGAGTCGTTGCAAAAATTCTGAATACTGTATTGATTTATCAGCCTCGCTTGGAGATTCGTTAACTTTCCGAGAACCGTATCACCTGCGAGTGGCCAGTTTTACTTTCATTTGTTAATTTACTGATTGACCATTATGTACGTTACGCTATTGAGCTGAAAGCTGGACAAAGGATGCTACCTGTGGTGATCGATTTATTGACTTCTCTATTGCAATACTGACCGTTTCTCTCTGTGTTCTCAGGGTTGAGGTCATCATCATCGACAATAATATATCAATGGTTGACACTGGTCCCTAGCTATCATTATCACCATGAGAAGAAAAAGCCAGACTTATTTCAAGGATAAACAGGATTTGGGTCAACGATTTCTGGTCCTCCGAACACCAGCTCCTCTTAAACTTCTCATTTTTTTCACACGTTGACTGTCCGGTACATGCAATGTAGCGGGGATATCCATGCTCAGAGATGTCACACATCTAGTGATCGCATCTTGGAACATTAATGTAAAATGGCTCCACCTGTGGCTACCTTAATGTATCACTCAAGCTTAAATGGGGGTGCCTTTTTGACAACAAACGCGCACCACTTCGAAAAAGTCTGTGCTCATGTCAGAAACAGGGACTTTGTTATCATTTGACACACTCTTGAGGTACAACTTTCTGGATGCGGAAACCTCCGGTTGTTTACTCCTCAGTCAAAGACCGAAGATCCTGTCACAGTCTTTGAGCGACTTTATACTTTGAAGCGCATGCCAAAGGGCGTCAAAACGGGATTCATGGTTTAAAAATAACCGGGCTTGTTGGGACTCGCCAAGTGGCATTTACTCGCTGCAGCACATTTCATGTCTGCGGATTTCCTACGATACAGGAGGCCAATGCAGACAGCTTTGTGATACTATCGTAGATTCCGGGCAAATAAAATAAGTGTGATAGGACCGTGGAACGCGTGCTGATTGCCGCGGTTGAAAAGAGACAACGTACCGGTTAGTTTCCCTGTCAATGATCTAACTCGTCTACCTACTATCCATTACGTTGATTTTAGGCTTGACGGTATTGGGACATGTACAAACGCTTCGTATGGACGTCAACGATTTCTCGAGTTGCATTCAGTACGCTGAGACCAGACAGTGTTCAACAGGCTGGATTAATAAATGGGTTGAAGTCACGAGCTCCCGGGTGTACGGTGAGTGATTTCGTATCACTTTTATGTCGAGTAAACTTATCCCGAAAAGATATTCTTACTTGAACTAGACAGTTCGAATCAGTTATATCCTTTGACTAGCTTGCATGGTTACGGATGGGTAGTCGGGGGTTTAGTTAATTCCAAGTTGAACATCACTTACATATGATTGAAAGTGGACGGCTAGAGAGTCTATCTGAATGCGAAGACCGCGATCAAATATGTGTGATGTTCTACTTGAATGTAACTTGAATGAAACAGTTCAAAGACGGACTCCGTTTAGTGTTTTGTGCTGATTTAACCATACCACCCGGCCAGTAATGTGGATGGTTTCCTTTCTACCGTCTCTGACCCAGTAGGAAAGATGGGAGACGTTATAAAGTATAGATGCAAATCTATACAATGGGAGATTTCCGAGATCATGGAAACCACTCGGTTTAGGCGGAGCCGTTTTGTGTTTAGAGCCGATTATTCATTAGCCCCGAGCTGTTGCGGTCTTTGTGACATGAGTTGTTTTGCGCCATACTCACAACACATTCGTTAATGCTCGCTTTTTACCTGTTTTCTTTCACGCCTAACGTAAAGGCACTGAAATAAAAACTTCATTGTTCTTGGTTTTTTTAGCACTGACGAATCAGTGTGAAAAGCTGTTGGTATTCCCCTGTTCTGTGAAAACATTCAGTGTTCGAAACCTCACTACACACTATTTTTTTTAGAACAAAGGTGAACGTTGTTTTCCTATGCATTGCGTCAACTGCATTTTATTGTAGGCATTCGCTTTACTGTTTTCAACACACGTCTTATCAAACGAAATCAATCACTGTGACCAGTTTTATCTTTGTCCTGATTCACCGGATAAAAATACTCGGAACATGATTACGATTTCGAGTTTCTGACCAATTTTCTTGACCGATCGATCCTCGTAGGAGAGGCACCTCCGGAAAAGTCCGTGTATGGTCACTAGTTTCAATTGGTAGGGTCCCATTGTTCGGTTAAACGTGACCCATGGCAACCAGTTTACGTCAGTGATAACCTTGTCAATTTACTTCTACGTTCTTCGTGTAGTCGTACGGGCCAAGCACGACACCCATGTCGCGTAACAGAAACGGTCCCTAATCATTGTAGTCCGTGAACGGTTTAGGTATTGGTCGCTACCAGTGTAAACCGGTGTGAACAAACTTAAACTCGCCCCCTCATTAACGGTGCAGACTGCACTATGTTCATTCGAATCTTCGGAGTATTTTCAAATGATATTAATTGAACTATTCTTTTCACTTTCTTCATTTGAAAAACAAGCCACGTAAATTTGTGAATATGAAGCGCATGGTTGTTGAAGCGGGTCATGGTGGAGATGGCTGCGTCGCTTTCGATCGGCTCTTCTGCAATCCAAAAGGCGGTCCCAGTGGTGGTGATGGTGGCAATGGCGGACACATTATACTGCAAGGTAGGTAGCTCTTTTCGTGTCCAAGATTAGAACTCCGGCCACACTTTCATAAGACGACGGTTTTGACTGCTTCGCCGTTGACTTCACATCAGGCACGACTGAATTATCATATGCAAACGCTTGGTCACATTCGCTTGTGAGTAATGTTTAGGATGTCCGATCACCTCGAGAGAAGACAAATTTAGCTGTAAGCTCTAATCGATGCCCCCACGACTGGACTTCTGTTGGAGTTGAAATCACGGATATCTTTGAGCTTGTTGAACCATTTTTTGACTAATTGTAAGTAATGGTAAGCAGTGCATATCTTTGTCACGACTAATTCTGGTGTTCCTTTTTGAGTGTGACACCTGCGATCACTTGTGAGCGTAATGTACTCCACTGGCTTGTGATAATCTACAGCGAATGACTGTGTATAAAGTGTTCCGCGTTCAGGCAAGCAACCTTCCTCTTGGTAGTAGACGTCGTTTTCTGTGGGCTCTACTTTGTTCGATTGATTTACACTTCCCGATTAAACATGTTTGAGCAGTACCCATTTTTTGACAAACTCAGTGTGTTCTTGGCATTCTTCTGATTAACAATGAACCCGGATAATCGATTATTCAAGACGGTAACTCTAATTTACGCGGTCTCACCACTTACGTGTCCTATGGTATATGCGGCAATGTAGTGACTATGACGCTCTACTACTAATCACACGGATGTGCGTTCGACACCGGTTGTCGCTACTGCTCGTTCCTGTAGTTTTTGGAAACCTGGTGGTATCCAGCCGATATGTGAGCTTGCATGTCACGTGACAACAAAACTCCTCATAATATAAAACTCAGAAGTCGGTTGAACTGTTCGTGGTTGTAGCACTTCTTTTTCTTACAGATCATGTGGACAGGTTTTTGAACTGGCATTCCAACATTATCACAGATCACAAGTTTGCTTCTCCGATCTGTCTGGCGCTGATCCGATTAATCTGAGCCGAAACAGCTATTCACCACTTCTCGATAATCAGTAGGTTTGTAAAACGCCCTCAACCGCTTTCAGGTCCACTGTGAACGTCTGTGTTAGTTAAAATACCAACTACAAATGACTGGTCTGTTTCAGCCTATGAGAAGAATGGATTGCAATGGCTTAGAATGCCAACTGGATTTACACTAACTAGCGTATGAATCGTTTTGCAGTGACCGTTGAGGCTTGGCTGGGTTACAGGTGACGAGAACCGCCGGTATATTTATTTTACGATGTGCTCTTAAAAACTGAGAAAACGTTTGGTGCTCATCTGACATGAGTTCGCTATTCGCAAACATGCGATGACGGTGTTTGTTTTGCGTTCTAGGCTGCTGACACAGGACTGTGTACATCCACCAATTTCTTAAAACCTATGGTACCATTGTTTCTACTTTCCTAGCAAAACACTTTGGACAATCAATGTAGCTATGTATTGGTAGCCGTATGGAAGCTGCTTCAAAGCTGTTGTCTTACTCTCACATAGCCCCCCAGCTTTTTGTGGTTGGTTGTTGTTTGCAAGGTGTAGATACCTAAACTTTGAATACCTGGGCGCAGTCTTCCTGGAACTTACTCTTTTCGTATTGGGAATCCATTCTGTTTACTTATATTTTTGTTCCGACTGGTTATTGTGTTACACTGCTGTATGGCAGTAAAATGTTGACATCGACTGCTGATTCATTCTTGCTGGTCGATAAGAGGTGATATCAAGCAAGGTCATCTGAAAGGCATTTGTTCACTATCTTCGTCTATCCTTCAGGTTGCACATGTAAACTAATTGTGTACAGTGTAAAGCACAATCGTTCTACCACTTGACACATGAAACTTTAGTCATAAGTCTACATACTCTCTGTGGCAGGCTACTGGAGTAGGGTGCATCCGACGGTTTTGTGCAATAATTGAAACGTTTCACTATCGTGCCTCTTGAGAAACTTCGTGTGTATACGTTCTAATGTATCAATTACTAGGCTTCTTACACAGCCTCGCCATACTCATTTCCCCTCTTGCTTCCTATGTTCACTATTGTACCGTGATGTTAGCTCAAGTTGTTGTGTAGCACCTAGAATGAAGTGGTGTATGCTACTCTGGGGTGTTCGGGGAGATAACAGCTTTTTACAACTTTTGGGATGATTGAAGGCACGCGATTGCTTGCACCAAAGTACTATAGCCCGATGCGTGGACAAGTGCAACTGCGCAATTGAATGCTTAAGTTTGTACCGGGAGTCTTCTTGCGTCACAGGAATTTTGCTCCAAATAAGCAAGTTCCCTGGCGATCACTTTTTGCAGACACAACAGAAGTTTTATGTTAAAAAGGTCGCGTAATTCATATAGCGGTCGTTTACCATGGGTTTTGCGAGTTAGGATGTCAAAATAGATGTCTGGTCTTCTCAGCTTTCTGCTCGCTAGAACTGTTCACCGACTGTGAACGCTTGAAATCGGTCAATGGAAATGTATTAATTTTAGTCTTGTCTTTTTGAAGGATCGCTGAGTAACTGTCATATTTCACAAAAATGTGTAGTGAACATTTCGGTGCTCAGTTTGACACAAGTTTATGAAGCATACTCAACTCCAGACTCCGAATAAATTGAATGTCTCTTCTTTATTGTCTGCTCTTTTGATTTCAGTGCATTTTGTTAGAGTTTTTTTCTCCACAAATTAAGGCGGCATCGGTGGAATAAACGTTCCAATTCTGCCAACCTCCTTATGATCTGATACTTTTCTTCTGCAGCTAGTCAACATGTAACAGATTTATCACATTTGCAATCGGTCGTCCGTGGACGCGATGGAATCAATGGCTACCCAAGCAACTGTCATGGAGCCAATGCGGAACACACTTACCTTCAGGTGAGCATCGACTTATGAATGTGAAGAATTGTTTACATTTGAGTATGTGCCTCGTACTTTGAAACATAAGTTGCACTTTGCTCACGCGTACACTAGCATTAACTGTGTTTACGTGTGTTTCATATTCGAACTATTCTTTCCGAACCGCTCTGCTATAAACGGAACCAATTAGTTGTAAGTTGGAGCAATTCGGAAGAATATCTTTGAAGGAGTCGTTCTCCGTGGAACTGATGTGTTTGCTCTGAAAAGAAGTCTAAGTATCTTCTGTTTCCCTATTCATCTCCTTCCTATGTTTGTTTTGCAACCTCCAAGCGACATTACCTAGTGTTGACTAGACCTTCGCTATGGAAGGTGAGCACGTTCGGTTTTGTACACAACAACGTGTTGATTTTTGTGCTTGCCGTGCTTATCTGAGATTGAATGAAGCCACCTTGGAAACCCGAAGGCTATATCCGTTTCGTCTAGCTTCTGTGGGGTCAGTCATATTCACTGTTTTCTTTTTGTAAGGGTGCTAGTCGTGAATGTTAAAGACACAAACATTTGACACCCGGAACTGTGGCAAAGCTGTTTCTTTAATTACTCATCGAGCGATATCACTAAACTTTGAGTTCAGGCTTCCTGATGCAAACGTATACGAATGATGAGTTAGTCAACCTGAATGACCGGACACCATCATGATTACTTGCGAACCACTCGATGGTTGCTCGCGCCCAATAAACAGTGGAGTTGGTCGACAGTGGACTTCGTATGTTCCCCACCATCATCATCGGAACTTTAACTATCGCATCTGTCTTCACAGAGGAAAGTGTCGTAAATACCGAACTGTTGTCCTTGCTTCAAATAGTGTTGCACTAGGCTCCCATTTAATTTTGAACAACATGATTTGCGCGGACTCTTGACTCAAAGGTACTGTCTGGACGCATCTAAACCAACTCCCTTCTTTGTTCAAGAACTAACGAAGGTGGAGGCTGCTGTGTCCGTATCACAGTTCCTTTCGTTGTCACATCACCGGCCGAGCCTCTTGCATTGTGTTTATGTGTATCAGCTGTTGGATTTGCTTCTGCTGCAATCCCTGTGTGTGTCAAGGTAATCTTCCAATTCCACTCAATAGTTCTTAATGTGATTTCCCGATGATTACTCGATCACTTAGCCAGACTGATGAATTATTACTATCATTACCTGCGACTACTAGGTCCCCCTAGGAACTGATGTCTATTCCTTGGACGATTCCACGGACAGCATAGAAAACGTTTCAACTAGCTTAGCTGCTGGACGTCTCACGTCGATTGGTTCACTAGAAGAGGACGCGGCTTTTCTAATCGTTGCTCGTGGCGGTGCCGGTGGGAAAGGCAACGCATTTCTAACAGCTGCCGCAGACGCTGCACTAACTTCAAGAACACGCTCGGACAGAAACACACCACTTCGAATCGCCGAGCGTGGTGCTCGAGGGGAGTGTCATCGACTATTGTTACGAATGTCTCGTCTTGCTCATCTCGGACTAGTGGGTGCTCCGAATGCCGGGAAATCCACTTTACTCCGACGGCTAACCCGTGCTCGTCCGAAGGTCGCTCCGTACGCGTTCACTACCCTAAAACCCCATCTGGGTGTGCTCACGGTGCCTACACTACCAGTCCAAGCTACGAATAGCTCAGATTCACTTGTGAATGATTTACAATCGGGACCGATCAACTATGATATTACAGGTTGGTGTTCCGTTTTCCCATAACGGCGTGTAGAAGCACGTGGTGACAGCCTCAACTGTAAATTTTTCGGTTCTACGTCTAACTGTGGCCTGCAGTCTGCAGGAGCAGTGTGTAGAGTCAAACAATCATCAGTCTACGTGTGCAGCATGCACCAGCTTGATCAACATATTTTGAAATTTCACTTGAGGTAAATTGGTTACTGCAACGTTGACTCGCAAAACAGTGGAATATCATTTGAACCAGTTTGTTCCCTTGATGAACTTGAGTAAAACAATGAATAGACGCAATTCGTGTTCTCCGGAGTAACATTTCGTATATTATGATCACACATGGACATGTAACGAATTTTGAGCGAGTCAAAATTCCACAGAGCGGAAGTCATGGCTTAATGGATTAAACAGACGGACACCAAAATTGAAAATCAAAATTGTGGGAATGCCGACTACCAGGGTAACCGCAGTGTCAACACAAACTGTTTTTGAACACACAGGGAGGAGACTGTGACGTGTACTAGTCATGGCCGCAGCAAACTGCAGTATGCGTTTCCGGTTGCTCCGAAAGATCACCGAGAATGCGTCAGGATCTTTGACTATGTGTACTGTTTGTATTATGTGCCTTGCAACGGCAGATGCGGGGTGCCGTCCATCGGCATCTATACAGGCTCCCGGCGTTTCTAATTGCGTCTCCAGCCATTTGGGTACATGCTCCTTGATACGAACAGCTAGTTGTCAGTTTGTCCTCCCTATGTAGCTCATACTGCTACACGAGTATTTGTATAAACAGTACACTGTTTGTTCGTAACCGGGACGACTGGTAGAGTTCTCGTTCGTTGTATTACACACAGCTTTGCAGCGTTATAAGTTTTGGATACAGTCACTGTTAGACGCTTCCTCGTCATTGTTGACCAGCTGTCTCCTAGAAACGGGAGTTCTAAATACACCGTCCTCTTCGGTACCGTCGTCATTTCCACAGTTGAGATGACGGCTTTGCTGTACTTTTTAATAAATCGCAGGGGCTACCCGTTGACCTGCAGTGTGTCAGTCAGTAAGCCTAACTCCAGCTGTAGGTTGTCTTCAGTGCAGATCCTCCGTGCTCTGTGGAAAAGTGTCCTGACTAGACTTCTCTTATGTTGCACTGGACAGAAGCTTTTGAAGTGCATGTTACTCCGGCGAACATCATGTGAATTGCGTATTCCCATTGTTTTACTTAAGTCTCGAGGTTCTCAAACGATATGGGCATGTAGATACATAGCAATCGGTTGGCTCTTAAATTCCCCTCATTGTGTATGGCACTCAATTTAGTAGAGTACATTACAAGGTGACTGACACAGCATTCTGTATTTGGCGCGTCACTCGGTTCGAGTTTAAGTATTATCTGCGACAAGAGACCTCATAATTGAGCTACTATGGGTTATGTTGTAGTTTGAAACGATCACGCGAATGGGTCTGCTCATTGTTCATGTGCACTTAGTTAGCACCTTATAGTTCCGTCTACTGCTGCAATGAGCTGACAAACACAGGCAGATGTGCTTATCACGCTGACGAGATGATTGTAAAGTTCAACTTGAATATGGTGTCTAACAACAAGCGAACGTGGGTGATCATTTATGAAATGACCAGCCAGGAAATGCGAGTACAAAACTACCAGCGGGCCAATAAGAGACCAAAAAATGGTACTAGTCGGCAGTTTGATACAATCTAATTTGAAACTCTTGAAAGTGGACTCCTATTCTGTCTTATTAGTACTTGGAATTAGGGTGGACCGCTTGCATCATACCTACAAGTTTTGCTGCCTTTTCTGGTCAACCTGAAAGTTGCTACTGAGTCAAATCTCTGGCAACTGGTCCGTACCAGTTTAAACACGTTTGCAGTATGTGTGTCATACCGATCTGTTATACGGTGGACGGTCGACTGGTCCTGTAGCTGTGCACATTCATATGGTTCAGGTGAGAATCTCGGTATCATGGGTTTAATAGTTGTCTTTCATTATCACGGCACCGCCTCAAATTTCAAGTTATTTTTTACTCTCATAATTTCACAATTTTTTCTTCGTTTCATTTTGCCTCTTTGGAAATGACACTACTCTTTAATTATTAAGAACAAACATGCCGTCTAGCCATATTTTTCTGTTGCTCCACTGGAGTAAGCTGATAGACTGCGGCACTAATCGGTGACCCAACATCACAACTAATTCGCATTCCTGGTGTCGAGTCTCACACTGTCGTTTTTCTTGTCAGCCAGAACCTAGTGTACACTGATCATACCGTTTTATTTCAGTCTGACATAAAGGTAGGAGGCAAGAAGCTATGCTTTGAACATGCATCTGCATTGCTTGAACTTCCGCAAAGTGAATTAACTAGACAATATCGGGATTGGACAAAGCAATTAGAACACGAAAACTGGTAGATGCGAGCATTTCGTGTTGACGCATTAGTACTAAATTTACAATAACATGGATGAGCTTTTTTATAACAAACGAATTTAGGGGTGGATAATCAATAAGTGGGTTAAGATAAGTCATTAGGTTCAAGGAAGGGTCAGGTTCACGAACAGTTGCTTCTGCACATAGAGAGCTGGTTTGAGTCGGTTAATTGCAACTGCTTCAACAAACCGTAAGAATCTCGGGTTAGAATGACGCAACAAGATTCTGAATGCACAAGATGGATCGATAGCGTGACCGGTGGTCAGGACGTGTCTGGCGACTGAGGAAACTGGCTGTGTACGCATTTCAGCAACATTGCCATTCTCCGGCAACGCGGACTTCTGTACCCATTTTGGTAGATGTTCCTCCATTCTGGAACTCAAGCATCTCTCGGTTCTGCCTATGTAACTTTCTCCGCAGTTACATACAAATTGGTAAACATAGTGTAAAGTGGCACCGATAGGCTGATCTCCTTTGACTGAAGGCAATGGTAGTTTCTGAGTCCGAGCGATTACACGGAGTTCAGCTGCATTAAACGTTCGTTTAATTGAATTTCTTAATCGCTGTGTCGTTTGGTGCATGACATAATCACCCCTAAAAGGCAGGGATTCTATACGCTGAATATCTCTCTTCAAGGCTTGTACGTGTTTATGAGGTTAACTCGTTGATCACCTAGTCATTGGCTTCTAATTGGGCACGGTCGAGTTATCATATGCAAACGTTCACATATGATCAACTACCGGACTACCTTGACAATGGGTAAAGTAGCTGACTTGTTAGATCCTGTCGACCACATTATGCCACGCATGTCAAACTTCCGGGAACTTTCGCGTGAATGTTTCGATGCGTCCCGTGGACTTCCAACTTGGGTGGTACACACTTCTATTGTGAGCTCACTACCTCATTCAATCCATGGGTAGTTCTGCGAGCCCGTCTGATCAGTTAGAATATACATTATTGTCTTCCCATTGCTTCTGAAGCATTTTTGTCCACGTTTGGCAAGGCATCAGCCCGAATACCTAACGGAAATAAACATGACCAATATCTTTTCATCAGATGCTGTTGTGTATGCGCACGTTTGTGCATACGTCCGTTTATAATGGAACCTACGATCCCACCGAACAAGGTGTGCGTCACATTAAAGTGAGTTTCTGCATGTGCTCCGATTGGGAGATCGGCGGCACATGAAAATGACCTTCAGGGTGAGTTAGAAAAGTGGTCTTTTCAAAATCGTTGAGCTATGCATTTGCTAGCAATTACGCAGCGGCTGTTCCGCATCGCAAGCGCCATTCACTGTACGCTTGGGGTGATTCAGTCTCTGAACTTGAGGTTGCGTTGCCGCGTCCTAACGACTTGAGTTGTGATCAGCATTCGAAGTTGATAGGTGACCTGAAGGGCCTAGTATTAATTCGTTCACCTTATTCATTGCATTATTCAACTATACAAGCGTTTGTACGTTTGTAGTTCTCACTCATTTCAGGGGTGTTATCGAGCACTTTATTACGATTATCCGTTGCTGCTTACGGCCTTCACGATACACGGATGTTTCTAATCTTCATGGATGTTCTATTATTGTGTGCCTATCTAATCTTTTTTGTGCCTCATAGCTTCGTCGTTGGTTCCCCATTTTTGTCGCTTCTAGGGCTGGTATGCGTTCTAGAAAACCGTTATTTTGGGTTGTCTGCATCAGATCCTTTTCAGCCATAACAAAACCGGTGTGAACCGATTCGGTCAATTTAAGGTCTGCATTCATAATATGATAGTGACAATCCACTAGGTAGTTCGGGTCTCGTGGACAGAATCTGTGGCCTACGCTGAGTGGTAGTCATCTTCAGGAAGTTGACGGAATTTCGTTCGTCATCTGTTCATTGCTCTTTCTGGAGCATGCATTTCTCAGGATTCCCATTCGAGCGCTCCGGCTTCCATGTTGTTAGCTTCAGAATGATCAAGGTGACCGTGATGACCGCGCAGTGTTTTACAGCAGCAAGGCGTATGGGCGTATGATGTGCGTTGTACCCGACACAACCACAGCAAATATACTACAGCTGTTCACTACATGAGAGGCCACAAGTGGTAACGTAAACCTAACAATCCGGAACCATAACTAGTAGTGCGCAGGACAGTCGAACAAAGAAGTCTACATTGGCCAACTGAATGACTGTCAAAGGGCGTACAGCTCTAACACATGTTCTCACCATATCACGGAGTCGTTTGCGATTTTTCATGCTGAGTTATTCCTCTCGAACCCTTTCGGATCGCAGTCACCGTTACTTCTTATTGAGACTATTCTAGGTGCACTTATGCTAACAATATCGCACCGTCTACCTTTGCTTCAACTGATATCTCGCAGTGGAAGAATACACTTTATTGCGGTATGTAAGTTTTGTCAATGTCGACACCAGTGTTCCAAGCCGGATTCTTACAAGAGGCTTTTATAAAACATTTTAGTGTTCTCTGTACCGCTGATCCTATTGAAGGAATTCATCGGTACCTCTCGTTGACTTCTGACCACTTAGCATGTAGCTGTTTCCGAGTTCGGCAATGCTTCTTGATGTTCGTCCTCACACCGACACTTCACGATCGGTTTCATCCTTGTTTGGACTTGTCAGTCGGAGATAGTCTGATTAGGAAGTGAGATCGACTATCCTTCGCGTTACGAGTCAACGGTCTTGTCCGCTTGCTTACCAAGTCCTATGAGTATCGCTTATGGCGGAGGAATTTGTATGTAATTGAGTTATGGCTTATTTTCACCCCGTTAGTGTGGATGGACACAGTTCACCTCGGACTGCCCGTTTGCACTGGCTACGACCGTCCTTAAAACCTCTTTTGTTACCGTCTCCCCCTGTTTCTTTGAATGAAGTTGGTTTAAATTATTGCGAAAAACAGACCTATAATTGATTTATGTGATCAACCGTAATAGAACGTGTTGAGAGCTGCCTTTCTTCACACTCACTTGTTCATCTCATTCGTTGTTTCAGTTGCTGACCTGCCCGGAATCATTCATGGAGCTGCTGAACATAATACCGGACTAGGTGTCGAGTTCTTGAGCCTGATTTCCGACTGTCGACTCCTGGTCTACGTTGTAGACATAGGCACGTTGTGGCTCACAAACAATTTGAGTTCCATTTCGGACTGGCGACCATTGCTCCGTGACGAGGTTGTCGAGCTGTTGACCACACTGAAACACGAATTGACTGTTTTTGATGTTCAGCTTGGTGATCCGAGCCGTTGTCTTGTAGTTGGCACGAAATTGGACCTGATTATAGCAACCCCAACTATGTCTGAATCCGATTCCCGCTATCAGCACATTTTAAATGCACTGACCGAAGAGATCACTGCTGCTGCCAGAAACGCAGAGGTTTTGTCAGATAACGATAATAGCTCAGACAGAGTTGTGCTCGTTTCTGCTCGTCGTGGTGATAACGTGTCGACTCTTATCCGAAGAATTCAGTTGTGGACGCAACCTTTATGTGTAAAGTGAATAGAGAGATTTCCGTTAATTTCCTTGTACATATTTGAGACCATTTTACCTGACTGCATTGTCACAATTTTCAAGCCTTTCAATATTTTGCTGATTAACTCCCTGTGCATCGTCTATTTTGTGATGTCCTGTCACATTTGCAGTATGTTTCAGTAACAATTTGCATGTTCCGAGGTTTCTCATGAAGTATGCTTTGACTGGATGAAGCTTTCAAATCGCAGAGAACCGTACTTCGTGCGCGCGTCGGTTGATGGCAATTATGGTATTGGTCAAAGTGCAGATTAGTCAAGAATGGCATTCCGCTTTGATATGTATGAATTTGGTACCGTTTCCGTACAAGAAATCAATGGGATTTGCGTTTCTGAAACACGGATCTTGACTGTGAAGATCACGGTTGAATTGGCGGGTTTTCTCCCGTGATTTATTGCCATCTGTCAGTCAGTAAAATTGACGCTGTAAATAACTTATTGGTACCGGGTATTAATGACGACGTACCTGGCAGACTTCTGCAGCGTGTTTTTGTCGTGCGATGTATCCCACCTGTGTCTCAAGTTATTTTTCGTACGCATATTGTTCTATAAGTTTGAGTTTGATATGCGTGTTCAAAACCGATTGAATCTTTACGGTGTGCCTCTGTCTTCAGATTGTACCAAACCGTTGGAATACATAAAACATACTTGCATCTGAAGACGTCCTGAATCGATGTGCGCTGCAGGAACCCCCTAGGTAAATGATGTGTGTCTGTGTATGTTCGACTGATGTTGCTGGCAACTGGTTGAGTGATGCATAACTACCTCCTTTGGGCACAATGTGTCGATCATCTTGCTGGGTTTTATTGATGTTCGATTGTTCTCTTAGCTGGCTGATTATCTTGTAAACGTTTCCCTATCATGTTGAGTAACACTGCCATTGTAACTTCTTGTGTCGTTTTCGGTGTCCTGTCTTGTAGTGTTGATTTATGATTAAAAGAACACTGATGTAGACAAGAGGCAAAAGACCGGACACCTGAAATCCAAGCTTTCGTCGTTAGAGCGCAGGTATTAACTGGTACTCATCTTGATAGTTAGCTTTTCCGTTGATGAGACAATGCTCTCGAACGATTGGTTAATCCATTCTTCCCGTCCGTGGATTTGATCCAAGTTTATCCGTTTATTGAATAAGTTTTTCCCTGAGTATCAAACGTTGTCGTCTACAGGTGGCTTTGACGATTATACTCTCGACTTCTTCGGCCGAGAGTTTGTCCTTGAGTTTCATGACCATACTCTGAGTAATTGCCACTGGTTTATGCGCCAACTGTTGACTGTAAGCATGATTTTTTGGGGGGGGGATTGTTAACTGAAAGACGGTCACTGATGGAAGTCCGTCTCAAAAAAGATTGTAAGTCACTGAATATGCTCAATGGACTGCACTAAAAGGTCTTTCTGAATGGAGTATTGTATCCCGCATCTATTTATGCGTTCTCTCATTACTGTCTATTTAATAATGCTTAGCTAATAAGAATGCTCACGCATCACAGAGATTGTGGTTCTAGGTATTTATTGCAAAAGTGAGCTTTCTAAATTAAAGTGCTTAGTAAGGAAATACGAGTGATGTAATGATACCACAAAACGACGGATTAAATCTCATATTGCCACGGATATTTCTGTTAGAGCGCAATCTGGCAGCGAAATGCACTTGGCATGTGAGATTTGAACTGTTCTTAAATAAAGCGAAGGTTGTACTTTGTTACAATCGACAAAAGTTTACAAGTTCGACACAGCTACGGTTACAGTTCGGTTTCCCTGGAAGATATGTCACGAAACCAATTTATTAAAGTGGATCCCGCGGCTTGCGGATCGCGGACAATAAGTACTTGTTCACAGACGAGCGCGGAATCAGTTAAGGATTGTGCACATTCTCGCGTATGTCAAGTGTTACCGTCTGAGTCTTTTCCTGTGTGAAATTCGTATGGGGTATGCACACGTTCTCCGTTTAGGTGAAATTACATGACAGTTATACTTCGTATGAAACGTTGCCCCTAGTCGGATGGGTTGTTTCGAGGAAGTGTACCAATTGAAAGTGGTGGTGTGGCTGTAGATGCTGAGCAGCATCCATATTCGAACAGTTCGCCATATTTTAGGCATCCGCCGGATTGAATGAGTTCACGCTCATGATGTAAACCCTATCGACCGGTTCTATGTAAATAGTCCATTTTTTATGCATGCATGGGCACGTGACTGTCGCTCTAACACACCGGCGTTATCCCTGTAACACCAGTTAAGACGTGGCATATGAACTGAATGATTTGCCTTTTGAAATTGAGCAGTGCATTGCGTCCCCCAGGCATCGTTTGCAGTGGAAACGCGGTTTGTCGTGAGGTACAGCACGTGTATCATTGTCTGACTTAGAGGATGACTTTCTGTTAGCTGCAACACTTAATTGGACTAGATGATCTTCGCAACCATCTGGAATGAATAATTTAAGGATGCAACGATCAAGTTTACTCACATCTTTTTTCCTGTGCGTTTATATTAGCGATTCGGTCCACTGACCTACCAGATTGAAATTACAATCGGATTAGCGACTTGCTTGTCTGTTACCACGGTGAAACCGCGTACATACTAGGGGAAAGTGTAAAGTAAGAGTTCGTTCTGTCTCAATAATGTAGTGTTTATAGATGAACTGGAAAATGTCGGAATTAGTAAGAATGAAATCATAGAAGATAAGTTCGAAAATGTTTAGTAAAATTGAAATACCAGACAATGTCTTTGGCCCGGATGAAGTAAATTGTTCAAACCCCACGGGATCAGACAATTCACAAGGCATCGTGGTACGCGGATGATGGCCTTACGTGACCAGCTGTGTACATTGAAGTGAGCAACGGTACGGATTGTTGGGTAGCTGAGTTCTGATTGGAATTATGTTGAAAATGTCGAATAAATTGCATGATCGATTGAGTGGTTGTCAGAGCAAACACAAACCCTCCGAGAACAATGTAGAAAGAGGCCAAGACAAGTTGGACTTTGGATTTTTTAGCCAGTTCGGTAGGATTTTTTTGCAGAACCAAGTTGAGGAGACACAGGCCTAGGATAAATTAAACAAAAAGAGGTTGGGCTGAAATATCATGGTGGCTCGTTGGACTGTAACATTTTTCAGAGATTCAAAAATTCACCCTCTACACATGTACTCGTTGTTTTCTTAAATGTCCAAACGGTTGATGGATTTGTTGTCGTTTATCGGAAGCTGGAATTCCTGTGCTGGTTTTAACGAAGATCTGTTCAGTTAGCTTCCATACTCGTGCGGCGGCATATTCTGATAGGTTTATTTTGAAATGCCAGACCTGATTTGGCTGACTCAAGGTTTCTTATGCGTGTTTTGTGGCACCGTTTGTACCCGTGTTTATCTACGTGAGTGCATCGAAAATACTGACGGTTTCATATACAAGATAGTCCGCGCAAGTTCAAACGTGCTGTTTACGATATTCTCTCGGAAAAATGAATTGAGCCGATAAGAACCGGCAGGGCTCACATAGGCCGCAATACCTCCACTCCGCACGCTTGAGCTAGGCAGGCCGAGCGGTCGTGAACGCGGGAATAAAGTTTGGAAAATTCCCACGCAGAATTCGGAAGTAGGCCGTCTAATTAAGTATCTGTGGGTGGCATTGTATATTCTAGTACCACCCAAATGTGTTTCACTGAAGAAATAAATATATTTACCAAGTGATTCATCCGGGAGTTGTTTTCTTCAAAATAATAAAATAAAGTTGATATTTCATAATGTATTTTCTCACCATTATCGGCAATGCACCAGTGGTTGACATCGATGCGTAACTGTATTATAAGTCTGTCTAGTAAATTCTCCCAATGTTCCGATTTGTCTCCTCCCCTCTGCATGGATTCCACTAAATGATCACAGCAGCATTGTCCGATAATTATTCGCTATTGTCGTCTACTACAGAAACCTAATTCAGTTTTTATCCTGAACAATCCAGAATTAAAACATTCGTCCCAATAGGTAGTAACAGCTTCCTTTTTGAGGTTGTTCTCTGCGAGACTTCCGTTGATATGAACGAAAATGTGTGTTGAAACTTTGATGGTCAAAAGACGTGTCGATTCTGAAACGTGAATTCTTGTCTTAAAGAAAAATGACATGTAGCGCGTCTTTATTCTTGATACCTTTGAGTGTGGATCGTTTAACAAATCATGCAATTCATGTTGAACCAACTTGAAATTTGGTGGATGACCCGGGTTTTCGAATACTAAGTTTTCAACGCTTCTTGGAGTGGAACTTCTTATATCACCTTGGTACTTATCGTGCAGTTCTCTTGTGGCCGCTTCATCTGTGAAGCACAATGTACGATCTCTCTTTTAGTTAATGTCATCTGTATTTCTTGTATGCTACTATTTTCGGATTTTCTTTGAACGTTGTTCCGGTAAAATTAAAATGGGTTCATCTTTTCCAAATTAATTTCTAGATTTTGTGAGACTATTTTTGTGAACATGTTTGTCAATAAAAACCCGTAATTTCCGACACCTTGGTGTATGGTCTAACATGAATTTGCGTATGAAATACTACCACGCTTTGTATATCCCTATTTTGGTCAGTATCGTCCAGTTTTATGTCGTCTTATCCTCACTTTACAGGGCATTGTTCAGCCGTTGTTTTTAAAGTTGATCAAAATCTAGCTGGAAACCAAACCTGGCAAAAATACTTGACTGCGAGGACGGAATGGAAGTTTGACTTTGAGATGGTTTTGGTGCAATTTTTTTTTACTTAATACCTAGATTCATGTGCTGCATGAATTTGTAGGCCTTTACTATCAGTGACCACAGTCGTTCCAGAGATGCAGGTCTGATGAAACGTTCTAACCTGAACAATATCTTCATAGATTGGTATCAGCCTTACTCTTACGCGAAACGAGCTGGAAAAACATTTCATCGTCTCAGTCTGCCTTGCACCGTGTACGCCGGAGTTACAAGCAGCTTGTCCAAACAACCGCTAGTGTTAGAAGTGATTACAGTCTTACACCTTAGATTCAACTGCACCTGTGCACTCATGACTGAATTCACTGCGTCTTCTGACATGTCCCCGAAGAACGGTAGTCTGAATGAACAGCCGCAAGAAGTAAGAACAAGTATGTTCTAACTGCTGATCCAAACATTTACTAAGCTGAAGCATCAGGAACACTTGAGAGGTTGACCTAAATTCCGCAAGCACAGACAACAGTACAGCCATATATGAAATAGGGAATTGTAGGATCAAAGTGGACGAACCTCTTACATGTGAAAAGTACTCGTGAAATGTCAGGACCCGAGTTAGTAAAACTTCAGTAGCTCTCAAGAGATGGAAAGCTTTTACGTAAGACCACCTTGAATACTCTTGGCCAATTGCGAGTTTAGCATGACATTTATGCGGCTCATCTTATGTCCAAGGAATACCGAATACCACAGAGTTCAGTCGTCAAGTCTTGGCCACCACACTGGGCTGTCATTTGACACGGACCACTTTCTGTCTATCTCGCAGACAGCTCAGACAAATTCGGAACAAACGCTTCTACCGGAAAACCTGAAGCTACTGGAAAACGAGGACGGCGTACGAAACATTCTTACGAACGATTGATCTAGCTAGTGGACTTATTTGTGGAGACGATTATACCACTCGAGTGTTAGTTCTACTTTCGGGGAAGTTACACAGTAATGGATTTTCCTATAGTTGGACTTCTCACAGACGCATTAATGAAGCATTGCAAAGTTCAGATCATTTGGCTACTCACACTTAGTTTATAGCCATGGTGACTGAACGACGATACTGTTTTATCTCGGACTCAGCTCGACAGGTTCTAAAACCGGTTAAATCCCACACTGTCAGCCATGCAATGTAGCTCATTGGAACTCGGATGATAGGAAATAGACCACCTGTTCACTCGCATGAGCCCTCCCGAATTAATACGATACAGCCATATATTCACGGTATATCTGGAGCGACAACTGTTTTCTCAGGAACTGAGCCCTCGTATAGTCCATCAACCAAACATCCTGTTCGTGTGTAGGAAATGCTGTGGATCGCGCACAACAGTATAAATAACCCGAGGTAGTCAAGGCGTTTCTCAGTTTCGAATGCCACCAAAAAGGCAGATGTAAGTCGAAAGTTGTCTTACCATTCATTGACAAGAGCGCAAACTAGCCTAGCAGAAAGCGGATCCTGAAGCACACACGAGCCACGAAGTGAACACCGGTCGCGCTGCTGTGCCTATACAGACGGGATTGGACGTGTGCATTCGGCGTTGTGTAACGGTTTATCCTCAAAAAGGCCCGCACCTTTTGTTTCGAAAGTATTGCCTTGAAGGGAGGTGGAATAACACACATAGGACATCTCTTTTCATGCGTCACTTTGAAAATTTGACTTAGTAAACCACCGGATAAAGCTGACGATAATTTTTCAGCTTGACCTACCTGTGAGGTGATCAGTAGCCTGCGCAACGACCTCGGAGTTATCTTGGCGTACTTCGGACCTTGTCTCTCACCACTATACAATGACAGATGTCTCCAAAGCACTTCCCGTTGACTTACTACAGGCAATACTCATGCGTGACCATCTTTTGGGTTTTTGTGCGCCTCTAACCGATCAGTCATGTACTTCTGCCATAACTAGAAGTTCAGTTGCGGCACTTGAAAAGGGGTCACAAGGCTTGAACATGTGAGCTATGGGAGGTATGTCGGCCTCGTTACAATCGGGGTACATGTGCTTAACTGTGCAGCGGTTTGCGACGCGCCACTCGTGCATTCAGTGCCTGAGGGTTGACCACAGTGGTACAATCTGTACTGTATGTACATTCTGAACGATCTTGAATTTGGCTATTTGAGAAGAACTTGCAGATTACCATAATGGTGGTTCATCAGTACAGTCGATAGCCAACAGTCGGCGCAGTCAATACGGTAAGGAGAATTGACGGGTCAACGACCGGCTGCAGTAAAGTCTGACACAATCCTAGACTCACAAGGATCCTCGTTCCATTATGTGGTTTAACATTATCTTGATCCATACTTCCTGTCTGGTAAGCCATCGGTGAACTTGGTCCAGGGCTACTTAAATTGATTATTCACAACTCCGATTTCTCTCACTCCATGCTGTTTGGTACACAAATGTCACCCTGGGAGCGAAGCACCTGAACCATATACCTACCCCAACAAGTGCTACAAGCAGAGAGCTGTCCAACAGAGCAAGGCTAGTGTGAACAGAGTTTCGAAGAGGGCATTCTCATCCCTGGAAATATGCGTCAGAAAGGGGAAAAAAATTAAGGGGTTGCCCATATTTTGATTTCCGCAAGATACAATTGGTAGGTATCTGAAAGTGGCTGGAAGAGATGAATGTCCTCTATTAGAAAGACACTGCCACTGGCAAAAAGGTAAGTAATTAGGTGGTACACACTGAATGACATGGTTGGTGAATTACACGAGTGACCCTTCAAGTTACGTATGAAAGAAAGATGTGGATGCCCATGTGAACGAGTCTTTTTTTATATCAAGCAGTGCAGTGTACAGAGAGGCAATGTTTATTTGCCACTCAGAGCAACCTGAACCTTCAACAAACAGCTTGCGGCGCGTTGCATCATGTACACATCAGACAACGAGAGTGGTGCGCTATACAATGGTGATAACGATTTCCGGGGTATTAAGTGCGAAGGAATCGATGGAAACAACCTCAATATTGGTCGTTTGACTAATCGATAACGTATCATTACCTGGTCTCTGCGTTGCATATCCCACCCGATCCTAGTTTCAAGTAAAATTTTATGGACTCATTAGTAGAGTGGAACGTGAAACTCTAATCGAGCAAACGAAATTGATGACCGGGGTGTTTTGATCATTATTCTTGATGGAATAATGAGCTTGGGGAGTCTGAAGCAGCGATTGTCGTAGATGATCATTTTACTCAGGAACGCACTACATCCAGTAGTGCATATCTGCTTACTGAGGTATGCGGTGATTATCTGTGTTCTGAACTGCATTCACAATAAGTGTTCTAAAAATTCCACATAAACTTGTTTTACCTGTGAAATAAGCAACGGAAATTATCCTGGGTTTGACAGCTGATTAACCCGTTCACACATAATTGCATACAACACACCTGGGAATACTAGTATGAAGAGGCCTGCGAGTCCGCCCAGCAAACCGATGACCAGGCCGATATCCGGTGCGAACAGGGCCAATAACAGACTGACGGCAAACCAAACTGTAGTAGCAATATATCGCCACCTGCGTTCAATTCGGTCCCAACGTTCTTGAGGCCAGTGTAGGTAATGTCTGATTGTGGTCTCCATAGCTGAACTGCTCGAAAATATGTCAATTAAAGTGGAATGTTTGTCAAAATAATCTTTTGTTATATGTATCGAATAAAACACTACAGTAAAAAAGTATGCTACGGCAAGCCGATCCGAGCTCATTCGAAGGAGGCTTAGCTGCATCTAATGGATAGGTTTGCAGTGACAAATACTCATCCGGTAAAACGAAAACAAGTATATATGTATGTATATGCATGTGTATATGTAATATATATCTGTGTTGTATAACTTACATAACATTAGGGAAAACCAAAGCGGCCGTCGTGCAATGATGTGAACTGACCAACCTAGATTTGAAGGTTCAGTATCAAGAGACTTACCGATAGAGCATGATTACACAGGTTTAAACTCCATGTGAATAGACTATTACCAGTTGGGTTTGCTTAGTAAAGACTGTTTTGGCATAGGAAAACGGTGTATACTGGCATTTGAGGAACTGAGTTTTAATTGTATTGAGAGCGACCAACACATCAGCTTGATAACACCATCTTAAGCTACACTGATTCTTTCGTTGTTTGGTGTTGTACAATCCAAAAACGGCATCATCAGCATACGTTGAAAGAGGTTCTTATATATGAATGTATACAGACAGAAAATTAAGGTGTGCCCTGAAATACTGTGGTATCCGACCACAGAACAGTGTATAGCCGAAGATGGAAGTGAATTGCCTTTGATTGGTGAACCTGAGTTTTGGCATGTTTCAGTTAGAACTAAAATCGTTAGACGGAACAGATTAAGTGGTGCTTTAGTCTTGTATGCACTCCATCAATATGTCGGACATCACTGACCTCACTACAGACTGATTTTGGCTATGAGCAACAGAGGCGTAATCTGAACATTCCAAGATGTTTTTCGTTACTGCTTTTTTAAGGGACGATCCACAACCGCTTTGGTCTTTGCTTCCACTCCTCTGATTGTAAGTGGTAACTGGGACGAGACTGGAACCAATGCAAGCCTAGTGTTACAGAATTAATTTCTTATCCTCTAAGTTTATGCGACCCGCAGATCGTTGAGATAAAGTGTATGAAGGCTGACCATTTTTGATCCGTTCTCATTAGTTTAATATATGCTCTGGAACGAGACATCGTATTTCGATACTCCGAACCTTTTGATCCCTTGACATAACGGACTGGATTTCTCTACACTCTGTGTTCCGCGTGTTACAGAGTATTATCGAGATATTTCGACTGTCATCGGTGCTCTGAATTTGAATTCCTAGCGTGTGGCGCCTTGCGCCTTCAACTCAATTGTTTGTTATAATCACATGGTGAAAGCTATTACTCATTTGAGGACTCGACTTAGAACTTTACGTTGAGTCCTATTCTGCCAGTACATGTGCTTCACTCACTAAATCATTCAGTGATCCACAGGAAATACCTATACGGAGTAAGGAAACCTTCGTATTGGCGTCCCCATTAAAGAGGCAGTACTCCCAGAACCGTACCGGATTTACGTTTTTGGACTGAAACTGAGTCAAGCCACTCAAGAAGAAGACTGGGACAATCATGTCGGGTCATATCAAAAGAAGACCATTTCGCTGTGAAATGTATATTAGTAGACTATGGTGACTACTTTTTGCCTTTCAAGGTCACATCTGAATAGAAATTATTCCCTTGAACAAAATTGTCTGTATACTGTCCTTCTGAATTTGGTCTCGAACACAAATAAAACACTGGTTGAGGATATTGTACTCTCATTCGAGATTTCCTAGGCTCAAATTATCATCGTTTAGTTGGCTCTCTTTTGAACTCAGACAGGTTTGCAGCATCCCGGTCAGATTGCTATCATTTTTCTGGACGGCCACGTTTAACGGTTGGTTTGATGTTGATCAGTTTGTTGTCTCCCCCTGTCGGATGAACATGCAGGTTTTATTGTTTATCCCGACTTGTGACCATTCTTAGTTGTATAACAATTGCCTAAGCGTCACACTAAGTTAGGGTCATTTGACTATACACTTCCTTTTAGGGAGTCCATAGCACGTTAATACGTTAACACCTGTCTCTATGAGGTCATGTTATCACTTGAAAGTGCCCGGCTATTTTGACGGTTCAATCGAAGTAACGCTGCACAACTAGCTGTTAATCCATGTTATCTAGCAGTCTTACCGTCGGGGCGATATTCTTTTAGACAATTTCGTCTGGAGTGGATGTGTCGCAAGTTCCAATTAATCATTCACCAACTATTCAACTGCAAGTCACTAGCTTCGTGCAACGTTCGTTCACTTGTCTTCTATTAGACAAACAGGTGCAGAAGTTTTAAGCACATGCTTTCTTTTTGTTCAATGGATGCTTGAAAACGCCGTCTGGTGTACAACGGACAGGCGAAACACAGCAAAGTTTTCGAGCGTTCTCCTTTTGACTCAGTGGTTGCCATTATACAGTACCTGCCTACCCATCATCAGGTATTCGCAAGCTGAGGATGTCTACATGAACGACACTAGCATAAAAAATAAGAACCTCATCTAAAGATCCCTAACACAGAGCTAGAGGGCACTGTCGCTAGATTTTAACAATGCGTCGGACATCTCCAACCCTTACAGCTGGCTTGGTTCACAGTAATTTGACAATGTATCATCTGTGTCTTGCCACCTGTCTGATAGAAAAAACACAAACACCGACCAGTGTCCTATAGATGAGAGGGCAAAGTTACCATCATTCTGTGATATAATCCGGAGGAAATAAGAGACACTGCACCAAAGGCTGTTACTAAGTCAACACACCGAAAACAGTTCAACTAAACCATGCTGTTGAACCTTCCTAAGAGTGAGTCATGAGGGTTACCAGCGTGAGAGCCGCTTGGTAAACCTTTACTTCTTGAACACTTTAAAACATCCAGTTTCATTGGCTATTCTATCAGACGTTTAAATCGATTGAGATGAAGCACCGACAGAAAATGCAGTAAATTTCAAAGACCGCTACAGGTATTCTTGGACGATGTCAACTGAGTGGAACAAACCATTATGTTACAACAGACTACTGATGGTAGTTAGCCGCTTCAATCGGAATCTGTCCAGATATCCACCTGTTCCACATTGCTCTCTTGGGTCTTCATTGTCTCAAAAGTCGAGGGAGGACGGAAACACGTATTGATATCCGTATTTTTTAAAATGGAGAATACGGAAAATCATTACTGTTTTCCATTGTTTAAATCAGTGGCAGTTCATGGACTTCAGCAGTCAGCTAGTTAATCTCTAGGTAAAGAATATAAACAGGTTAACTAAGATCTGATTCGGCTTCCACTCCAGAATTCTGGCGTTCACGCTTGACGTTTTGACGTGCTACAGTACTGACTAAGACTGGTGGGATGACCAACCACCTTACTCCAGCCTTCGGATGAAACTAGGCTTCAACAACATCGATCTTGGAAAACCAGGTTGATTAGTCGCGGGTTCTGTAAGGTGAGTCTCGGCACTCGAATAGGCAAAAAAAGATCGTGGTGTTTTTAGACCTAAAGGCTGCTTTGATTCAGTTGCTCTTACCGTTCGCTGGAATTGTCTTCTTCGCAACAAAGTATCAGGGGAATACTTGAATCTGTTGAGATCACTATATGGTCCCTTTGCAAGCAGAGTGAGATCTTATAGACAACTGTTACCGGCGTTCATTACTTCCAGTGGTGTTTGTCAAGACTGTCCGATTTCTCCTTTCCCTACATTGTGGAAGGTGCGTTCAAGGGATCCAGTGAGCTTGGCGTCGGGCTTCTTCCTGGCTGACATGAAGTATGCAGATGACTGCCTTAATTCGTTCGAAAATACTTATTAAAGTCATGAGAGCGACATGGTTTGATCATCAGGCCAGTTACAACACAATGAAAATGGAAACAGCAACTATACTGACCGTTTATCTGACCCATCCTAGTTACTGGTTTCATTTTTATTGTGTTGTAATTAGCCTGATGATCAAACACAAAAAAACAAGTCTTTTTCCGTACTCTCGTTCTCAATGGTAATGTCTTACTTAGTCTCCCTGCCGAAGATAGATAGATTATGCTACATAAGACGATTGAGGGGGCTGGTTTTTATGGAATACGCTTCGGACCTTCAGTGCACAAAGTTCTGTTTCAAGACGCGCTTGCTCACTTCTACTTTCTCCATTCCAGACACTCCACCTGAGACTGTAGACGGCTTCACACAAATGGGTAGCACTATCTCGTTAGCCCGCAATGTTGCCAATTAGATGTCAGCTGCATCACTGTGAGCGTTTACTATGTTGTGTGGCCTGTTGTGTACTAACACTAGCTTGTCTCTGTAGGAACCGTTCAGTGGATTCACAGACACCTTTAAAGTCTTCAGTATGCATTCCAAAATTTCCATAGTAAGATCTCCGAATAGGACGTTTGCGTGATCCAACCTCACTCTGGTTTGTTCTCATAAATTTGGGATATCGGAAACACTTTTGTGGTAACGATCTAGATTATCAAACTGGTCCATACTAAGTAGACCACACTGGTACGCTTTGACATAAGGTGGAGACGGCAGCACAGTGCTATAATCCTAGCATTATGCAAGGGCTCACCTTAACAGATCTTCTAACCAAGTTCAGCCAGCAAATGCCCCTTGATTATGGTGCCCGAAATATACTGAAGCGGTGGAGTTGAGAAAGGTGAGCAAGAATGGGCAGTTTGGGATACTCTAAATATAGCACTTTGCTATGCCCGAATCCAAAAACAGCTTTTCGTTAAAATCTGGAATTTCTTGCCGGATTTTGAGTTCCCATTTTCTGCGAACCTTCTCGACTTTTCTTTACTGCTTTTGTCCTCACTTCTGATTGGTACCACTTCTTGTCTGTTTACTCCAGAGTGGTCTGTTCAAATCTTAGCTCTCTAGCTTGTCCACAATCATATCGGTGAGGACGTATTATGGCTTGGTTTGAGTGAATCCTCAAGTAGAGCTCTCTTATAGACCAAATTTTTCTCTGTCTTCTATGTTAAAACCGGGTTGGTAGGGGTAACTTCAAAATTAATAAATCACCTTCTGTTGTTCATTCGTCTCGCACAGAGTTAGGCAGGTCGTGCAAGTGGCGTAACACGATCGGTAGTTTGCCCCAATATGTTCGTCGATGGTAACAGAAAGTGCATCCCCCTAGTGAACAACACAATTGCGCCTTAACGATGTACATTTAGAGCTTGTTGCCCCAGTCCAACCGATAGGCCTGTCAGCAGCGTTTACAGTTCAGTACGATATAGCTACTCTTACTATCTGCTACTCACTACAACCTCATTGACCTTCTGTCAGAGATTATCGGAAATCGGCACGGTTTTCCCGAGCATACGAAGCAGACAACCATGAAACCATAAACACTGTGTGACTACGTGGTTCAAACAGCAATGCATTATTAAGGCATCCCACGAAACACCGAGTGTTTCTGATTTGTCACAAAATGCTTACTGACAAGCTAGTGGTATCGTTTGTAGTGTCTGTTCTTGAGCTGAAATGACTTGTTTTAATGTGCCCTGGATTGGTAGCTGGGGCGAAAGTACTATACGTACAATCAATTTCATTCAAGTAGGTGACCTGTATGAACAGCTTAGCATGCATAATCAACAAACCCTTATCAAATTCAGAGCACCCGTGTATAAACACGCGTGGAGAAACAGAACTATTGTTTCAGTATAACATTCATGCTCTTTCAACAAGAAAAAAAACCAACGAATGAGACAATTTCCATCTCAACTAGTTCCCAAATATGAAGTCTTCCAAACTATCCCTCACAACTTCGAGAACTGCCACAATCAGATTGATAAAAATATGCCGGAGAAAATTTGTTAAAGTTCAGGGCAGTTAGTTGATGCGACGCAAACTGTAGCTGAGATCAACACCGAGTGTAAACAACCCACAGCAATAAAAACCACTACTCACCGTCCGCAGAAATGCAGGATCGGATAGGTTGTGTAGGTTTTGATGGCAAGCAATGCTAAACCAGTGATGACTTCTGGTCGAGGAGGATAGTCGATCAGCACGTCAGCGCTGACATGGGAACCGAAACTGAGATAGCCGAACACTCCCGTAGCAATGTACGACAGATAGCAGATCAGAATAGACAATCCAGCTGTCACGGTGAATAGACGTATGTTTGGTCGACCACGCATGCACGAATAGACAGGCACCGCACTCACGTGACACTGCATGGGAATGGGAATTTGAACTTCTCATACACTTCATACCATAGCAACGTAAAATCAAAAGCGAGTAGCGTATTCATGCAATAGTATCAAGCATCAAAATCCAAGTTGTTTGAATATGCACAGGTAAACCTATGCAAGGATCACTGTTGCTAGTGAAAGAAACCGCAGAAAATGTCTGTGGCAGTTCAAGAATAGATGATAGAGGAATTTCCATCACGCTCACAGAAGTGAACGTAAATCACTTTCAGCCTTCTTTTTTCTCTGAAATTAGCGAAAATCATGGCCCCAACGGAGGACCATTAGGTAGTGTTTCATCCGTCGTCTGCTGCATAACATTGAATCTTGGTCAATGGGGATATCTGTCTCACTAAACTCAACCTGTAACTTCAAAAAGTTACTGACAGCTTATCATTAAAATAAAAACAGTTTATAGTGTTCAAGCCTTTAACTTACAACTAAGGATAAAATGTAAACTTTGGTTGGAGTAATAGTTACACTGTATCTGGGATCTCTTTTAATATCAAACTCCCGTACTAACTACATCATCTAAGCGAAGCAGTTAGCAGCTAGATTTTTAGTTGTAGGTTCACAGTTCATTCTAATCAGTGTCGTTAACAGAACGACTAAGCAGTTTCAGGGCTCATCATGAACCAGTAACCACGAACACGGTACTGGCATTTTTTCGTGGCATTAACGCTACCCCATCTTAGGAGGAAAGTGCCGGCTGGTTGACCGTGGTACGCAAAGACCAACCCGTTCAATTGTTACTGCGCTGAACGTGCTTTCATCACCAACTGTTGACATTCAGACGCCAGGTTCATGCTTTTGGCGTTGAAATCAAGCAAACAATCAACACTGGGTGACGAACCCTTATTCGGTTCACTCATGGTTTGCTGAACTGATACTTAAGTATTGTAATATGTGCAGTCAACAAGTCCGTCCATTCATGCTGGGCGTTCTTAGTTGATTAATTCTCAATCGACCCACGCATTTGGTAAATAACGCGGTAGTCCCACACTGCCCAATTAGTCACTTAAATGTGCTTCATCTTAAAGGAAGAAAGCAATAAACATTTCCGGTTAACACCCTTATTTAATTTCTTTACTAATTATCAGTAGTTGAAATATTGTTCAACACTTTACTCTTAAAAGATGTCTTATTCGTAGAATCATCGGTTGGGGTTAACAGGACAGATAGTATGCTTCCTCTAGAAACGATCGAGTAATCTGAGCAGTACCTACAGACAAATGTGATTGAGCATTTAAATACGGCAATTTAGTCGTGCTCATTGTGGGGTCTGGCACAGCGGTCAACATGGCTGCTTATTGGACGCATGACCGGTGTTCGAGTCCCGGTCGTGGTAAGGATATACACCACTGACGAGCTCTAATGCGAACAAAACTCGAGTCCGGTGCCTCTTTTTGAAAGACGCGCGCTGAGAAGTCTACGAGAGTGTGACAGCTATGAACATTTGGTAGTTTTGTCGAACTTATAGCGATGAGAAGACCCCTACTACTCAGTAAAAGAAATTCATCTCGTAATGAGCCAACGATGACTTCCAGACTGGTATGGTGTCAGCGTAAGACATGCACTCATTCTGGTTTGCAGTAACTGGAATAAAGTCGACGCTGAGAAACTGAACGGTAGCGTATCTTCAAACGTTTGAGAACGTTACTTTGCACCCTACTGTTGATACCCCCGTTAGAAAGTAGTGTGAATATGTCCAACTTACAGTTCTTTTCTATCCGTTACTAAAAGAAAAACGCAGCACTGCGTTGCCGTTGAGTAAATGAATGCAAGTGGGACACGGAAAACATGTAGTTGTAACAATCGAAATGTAACCATAATAGTTTGAGGGAAAATTTGAATAAAAAAAGCAGGGGTTTACATAATACGTGCAATAAAATGATTGCCAGAGAACTGGATGTCATTTATTTTCTTTGTAAATAATAAATTGTGGAATATAGATTTTATGTACCTTTGTACATTACAAACAGCAATATAAAATTTCGAACTACAATCTGAAAAAGAGATGTACGTCTGACTGACCATACTTCTGCAACCTGATCAAACGGTGTTATTAAGACACCTGATTACCGACATTTAACTGTGTATGTAAAATTAAATAGTTCAGTGGATAGTTATCTCAAGTGTGCTGGTCCTCCGCTGTGCATCTTAGGAAGCTAAAGCACCTCTTAACAGCCTCTGTGATTCTGGTATGAGAAATTGGATTCCATTCAACAATGACCGCAGATTTCACCTTCCCACAAACTTTACACTCAGTCTTTTCCAAACAGAAGCACTAGACTCGAGTTTCACTCTTGATAGGGCTTGCCACTGGCGTATACATTTGCCACAACCGGGAGGTGAACTCCTGTCACAGTTTCGTGATAAACTTTATCGGAAACTGTGCCACTTATATTAAATTAAACACGGCCGAAGTAACATGTCTGAACGCTTAACAGTATTTTTCTGTGAGTAATATCAAAGATAGTCCAGCTCTTCAAGAAAAACAGATAGGTAATCAGGGAGTTGACTGCCGTACATTAAGCTTACTAGTAATCAGTGCACCGCTCGATAAGTTTATTGGTTTGTGGGACTTGAATTTGACTCCTATGTACTTCTCATCTTGTTATCCACTGGAGTTAGAAAAACAGTTACCTTATGCCTTTTGAAACAACCATGGAAAACTGTAAAACTGTTAGAACTGAATGTGGCTGAACCTTCTTGTATCCTAATTCGGTCGTCCCCAGTGTGATGTTATTGAGGCAGTGGTGAATACAGTTGTCTCTTGGGAAATCGGACAGTAGTTCAACTCCTGATCGAGACACCGACATGCACTACAAATGGGTTCAGCCAAAACCATTTCTGGGCAACTCACTAAGGCAGAGTGTCGATAAATGCTACAAGTGGCTCACTCCGTAAGAATAATTCGAGGGAGCTACCGTAAAACTTGCAAACGATTAACACTCGACAGGTGACACCTCTGAAACTTTCAGTGTGTCGACTCCGACCAATACAAAAAATGGCAGCAAGCGAAATACTTCACCTTCGTGTTTCAACACAGTGGTCTTCGGGTCTCAGGTAGTATATGTACTCGCTTATCCGTCTAAATCTTTGGGTTATTTAACGCCTGTATATGCAGTTATTTATCCTCATAGTAAACTCTAGGACGAATTCGTCCCTTTGTAGACGCTTCCACCATGGGGGTCGATTGGTACATTTAAATTGGCCATTGAATTCTTGCTACTCGTCACTTGTGAGTAGTGCAATATAATACTATAAGTTACATTTAGTGTAGCACGCAGACCATTCGTAAGCGTGAGCTAGAATCCAGCGGAGGGAGTGGCACCATATAAGTTACGGTGCAATCCGATCACAATACCTTATAGCTGTGGTGACGTAAAACTGCGTGAGATTTAGTGTGGAGTGACATCGAAGAGATGAACGTTATCATTAATATACAAAATTCCGTCACTTGTTGCTGACAAACTTTTGAGCATGAAACTCTCCATCGGTTCCATTTGTTTCTGCTACTGCAGTCTATGGGAAGTTAGAGTGCTTTGGCTTTCCGTCTAAATAAGTGTGTCTGTCGACTGAAACTTTGAACTAGGTCGAACGCCCTCCATGGGCAACGTGTACCCGTTTTTCACCGGTTTTTGTATCATGCTTATTCGGCAACATCTGCGCAACAGTTGACTTTTCAACTTTCGTGTATTGTCCGCATCGATACTCCACTTCTGATTACTCAAATGTGTGACAGCCTCCCATTCAGCGTCAAATGAGGATTTGCACATATACGCTGGATAAGGTAACTAGATATTCTGTTTGTATAACGTGAACGACACCAGCAATACTAGAGACTTGAGTTTACAAATGGGTTCAGGCCAATATCAGTTTTAGACATGAGTACGATCAGTGGGTAACTGTGATGGGGGATAAACGTTTTACAAAGCAAAAGATAGTGAGGCAGACGGAAAAATGGAGGTCGCTTCACAAATCCAGACATACATGCGTGTTATCCGCGTATCGAGTTTGCACAGATGCACAATTCGCAGTAACAAAAATGTACGATCCTGGTTATCCAACGGATTTGGAATCTGAAGCAAGATTTGGGATCAAGGAAGGATATGTTCTGTATACAGGTAGGCCAAATGTCCGTTGCATGGTAAGGTGACTGTGAAACCCGATGGTTTCATCATATAAAGGTGGCCACTGTGGAGGGGACTACAGTATGATAACATCTTCGTTTTAACTAATCTTTGCGCATTCGTGTCGAGTCAACCAACTGCTTAGTAATTCGTATACTAATCATTCAACTTGGTAACTATCATGTACTATCTTTTCTTGTGAGTTCCCTTGAAAGTCATATGCTTCATGTGTGAGTACACAACTCTGAGCTAAATTTAGCTGAAGGGAACCGAAAATCTACCGTTCCGTTTTTATTCATCAGAAATAATTTACGGTGATCAACTGAGTTTAACTTTGCATTGATCGAGGGTATTTTGAATTCTTACACACCCACCAAACTAGCTCTAGACTGCCAGTCGTGTTGGATAAAAAAGTGAACACCTATTCGGAATGAACCAAACCTTCAGAAAATCAATTTTAAGGAGTTGGCCATTTGGCACTGGAAGGATCACTTGATACAGTGTTCATCTAAACCAAAAAAAACCTGTTGATATGTATGACATAAGTGGTACTGTCTGTATATTCCAAATCAGTCTCCCTGGGAGTTTGAGGATATGGTGTTTAAAGTTGTATGCCTCCTAAGAAAATCACGTCCCTCTTTATAAAAGCAATCGCCGTAGAGGAATGGTTTTCAACAAGGGTGGTGTTTTAGGAAAGAACATACTACGTCAAGCAGGACGCCGTTCAAAATAGTCCACCATTCTTCCTATTCAGGTTCCCCAGCAGCACAGAAGCCGGAGTTTGCTTTCGTCAGAGTTTTTCCTGTCGGCGTTGAGTTTCAGAATCAAACAGAAGATGTAACAGATGTGCCTCTCCGTCACGCCTGACTTTAAATACTGCATCACACTTCAGTAGTCTTAGATAACCACAACACTTGACCAGGGCCGCAAATGAAAGCTTTCACTTTTGACGATTCACAGCCGGATCTAAATCTCACATCCGACACACACTATGTGGACGGACGTGTATGTTAGTATAGAAGAGAAGTATTTGTCCACATGTGGTCTGCTGAAAAACTTTAAGCAAGCAAAACCAGCAAAATGTATCCAAGTGAAGCCATAGAATAATCTAGATGCCGCATCATTGACTGATATCCATAAAACCTCAGTTTCTTTGCTGAGCTGGCTTCGTCAGTCATCACTGGCTTCGATGTTTCACAGGGTCCAATCTTGTCTCTTTTTCATTTTCTCCTTTAATTGTATCCTTGCCAGCAGACAATCATGCATTTGCAATCGAATATGCGGACGATGTGGTTTAGGTAACAAGCGGCCTACTGATTTCTATTCTCCAGCTTTACTGTAAAGCAGGGTCTCGTAATTTATGTCTCAACACATCCAAATGTATTCACACTCCATTTTCGTTCGTGAAGAAGGACAACTCTGATGTACTCTCTGATGACTGCTCTACTCTTTACATAAGTAATAACCCTATACCTCAAGTGCTTTCTGTTAAGTAGGTGGGGGCTGATTTGTTTAACAGAATGACGCGGTCACTTCTTGTTATCGGTGATTTCCGGAGGCTTTCGTTTTATGTTCGACGCTTAATTTCTTCCGCTATTCCACACAAATTGGTTAGTCCCTTTATTAAAGCTTATGTTTTTTACCACTGGATGCATTGCTCATCTGCTGCTCTTCCTGGTTGTTTGTCAAAGAATTTGTCATTTCTTCAACATCCTTAAAGCATCTGTCCATTTGCCTCCCCGTAACCCATTCGTTGACTTTATCGTTTCACATCATTTCAAATTGTACAAACAATTTTTAACGAAAATCTTATCAGTCGCAACCCATCACCTGTATTCGGGTATCTTCAAGTATGTTTCCACATCCTCTACTTGGTCAATGCACAAACACTTGTTTGTAAATACTGGGTCTCATTATTTCTTGCTTAGCTCAGTTCTTGCATGCACCCAACACCTTTATTCCTGAAATAATCTCTCGACTGAATTACTGAATATTTTTGACAATCGATACCGATTGCGACCAGTTTCCTCAATCTGTCCTTAGGTTCCACAGTTGTACTAATGACTTTGTGACCTGGGCATAGTTAGTTAAATTTCCTACATTTGTTGAAGATGTGTGTATGGAAAAAGCTGAAAATTCCTCTCTCGAATTGCATAAAGCGCTTCGACAAATTGATTTGAGTTGACTTCAGAGTATTGCCAGTAATTGAGTTTAGCTGGTTTTCATGCTTAATAACAAATATACTCAAACCTTACACTGTCTTGAACATGATAAGAATGATCGTTAGTGGATTCGCTTAGATCTCACTGGTAGATGTTCATGTTATCTAACCGCATTATTGTAAGATAGGGTTGTTAGAGGAACCCATTTTTTCCCCTCCAAAACCGCTTCCTTCCTTGAGAAGACGATCCTATCCAATCATAATAGGCGGAAATGTCGTGAACATTCGAGAGGTGACCTCCACTAGTTTTTTACTTGTCCGGCCTTTATTCCACTACGCTCATTGGTGGTTTAGTGACTTTAACTGCTTTTTTGATGTCTGTCCTTCGGTTTTCTGATTCGAGCATGTTGGTAGGTCACTATGCATCCTATAAATACCATGCAATTTTTCTCCTTGTTGCACACGTTTCGGGGCCGAATAAAGTTGCTTTTTGCACCCGTCTTTTGGTTTGTCTTGGGTGCAATTAACGGGGACCGGCGCGTATTTTCGAGACCAAGAGTGCCGTGTTAATTACATCAAGGAGCAGAACCCGATTTCTTATCAATCGTCTTATTATATCGAGGACGAACCAGTGTACCGAGTCAAGGGTTACAACAAGGGTATGTTGAAATATTTTGTTACCGGTCATTTGCTATCTGCAAATCGATACGAATTCCAAGTATCTGAGCGTCTTTGTTTTCTGTTCAACCGACTATACAATACGGATAAGAAATGGACGGTTTTACTCGTGGCTTGTTACGGAAGAATCGTACCATAAATCTAGTTGAGTAGGAAAGCAGCGAAAAAATATCGTCTCTTTCGTTCAAACGTGATCATCAGCTGCCCTCACCATGCTGGACAAAATGGACGTTTGTCATCACATCCATTGTCTAAGTGTTACTCCCGGTGTCTGTTAATCGTCACCTCGGTAAGAGTAGCTTCGTCGTTCAACCGTTTTATATACCGGTCTACACATATGAACCCACAAACGCCTTTGCTATAGATACCTGCTGGGTTTTTCCATCAGTGGCTCACGGATTCCGGCGAAGGTGTGAAATGACAAAGTCGAAAGTTTATAGTTTACAGATGAAATCAGGCAAAATTCCATTTAATTCCTCCTGCCTAATATGATACCACTTCTGATTCCGTTTGATTTTGACACAGTCGACCCATTCAGGTTTAATACATCGAATGTTAGTGCAGTGTTTACTTGATTTGGCGGATTCGAGCCAAACAGTGACGTTTTACGATCTCACAATAAGACACGGAGTAATGTGAGTCTGACAACAATTGCTGGTACCATACAGGTGTTCACTTTCATGACTCCACAGCAGTTACCGTGGCTATTATGCCACGTGATTTTCATGAGATCATTCGGACTTTGGATACTCAGCACTCACAGTCTTTACATCAGATCTGATGACAATAACTCAGTTTACTGAAATGGATGTCCAAGACGAAAGCGAGTAAAGTTGAATGATAAGTGCTTTGTTCACTGTACAACTGCTGACAGTGAGTCATAGACGTTGGTCACCCTTGCTGCTTCAGCATACACAAAGCAAGTTGAACAGACGGTGCATTTTTATGATAATTTCTGTGTACCGCTACTGATATCGATTAGGTGATCGTACAGTCTGCATTCCATTGTTCATTCACAAAGAAAGCAAACTTCAGCAACTGAACTTAGTAAGACAACATAGAAAAAATAATGTTTGCCAAACAGAAGGTTTGCACATTTTCCCTTGTACGCACTAATGAAAATACTATCCTCTGAGTGGATCGCATACGGTCACTACCTATGCTTTCCTCTGTTTTAGCGGTACTGTGAATTTGCTGCTCGCGGATTAAGATAATCTGTAACATGCAACCGAAACTTCCAACATAGCATGCCCAGATGTTCGAAGTAATAGAACTGCCTTACATGCCAGAAAAGGTGTCCAAAGTTACCAAAGTTTTTACTGACAAAAGTCACAGCAAAAATGCTTTGACCATGCAGATTAAGTGATCAGAATTTCAGGCGGAGCAATCAAAAATCGAACTTCTACAACGATCATTAGATAACGGAGAATGAGCCCATGAAAACCACTAGTTGTAGATGAAGGTAAGAGTATTTCAAACAGTGCCAGGTAGAAAATTTTCGGTGAACACTTAACGGTAGTTATGCATAGGATGAAAGCCAAGATACGTTCTCTGCGTGCAGTAATTAGGCAAAAATGAGTCATAACTGTGCCGTATAAAGAGGAAATAACAACGGGAATAAAAATTTGAGACCAACTTTCTAAAAGCGAGTACATACTGTATACATACTTCAACCAGGTCTGCATTCGACATTACCTCCAACCATGGAATTTCAAAAATTCCGAACATACTTCAACAAAACAGACCCTAAACCTTCAAGCGAATCAGCAGAGTTAGTTTTGAAGTTTTATCTTGGTCTCCTATTGACAAACCAGAAATCAAATAAGTGGTCCATCCGATTAAAAACTATGGCTTACACTGCCTATCAATTGGCTGAATTCATATATGCTAACGTAACCTAGAGGTTCTTGTCGATTTGATGACGAAATCTCTCAAATTTATGTTCGACAATTTGTGTTCTAACAAGCTATGGGGACCAATACGACGACGACCCTCATATATTGTTGCCTTTTCGGAAAACAGAACTGTTACGAAGAAATGACAAGGACTGAGTTGATTTTTAAATAGTTAGTACTTCTAATCCTGTCCAATGTGAAACAGATGTACTGAATGACAGGTTTACGTAGATTGACAGAGTGTTTCAATAAAACCCAGCCTGTACAGTGCACTAAAGCGAAGAGGACAGGATAAAGTTGCATCATTTGCCATACTCAAATTAACTTTTATTATAGCACTTCAGTTTACTTTAGTTTATCTTTACTGTGCCGCTTCCTAGCGTTTTATCGATCGACTGTCGATACGGTAAGGCTCACACGTTTTCATTCGTTTGTGGTCACACGAACGGACTGTCCAAATGGGTCAACGGCTACAGCGGATGACTCTCTTAGCACAGGTCATCAACAATATGCCAGCGACAATAAACAACAAGTTGAACCGACCTGATATCCAAAACAAATTGCGGGCAGAACGAGGAATACGTCCGACCAATGATCCGGTCTGAAGATGCAAAGAGATGGGAGTAGGACTCATACGCAGGACTCGAACACATATGATAAACACAATGTATTGATGAAGTAAGCGGTCGTCTTCAGTATGGAAGGGTGATCAAAAAAACAAGTTTCCGTAAATTATTACAACAACAGGAGCAGCGGTGCAGAACCCATCTGATGAAGTAATTTCTATGGACTGCAAAATGAGTCAACACGACCGAGGAAGTCTGTATCAAGACGGATTCAAGTTAAGATTTACATGAAGTTACTCACCTCTTCTGTGTTCTGAGTTGAGTAGTTCAGTACTTCTGCAAATAAGCGCCTGATGAGTGAACTAGGCACAAATTCTACTATCCTCGTGTATTAGATGAAACGTAGTTGTTATATCCGACAGTTCAAAACACAATATTAATTTGCCGTCCGGCGACGGCCAGCCGAACACTCTAGAGAGTAGATCTTCTAGTGAGATCAAGGTGGAATTTTATCAGTATTTTTAAGATTAATCATGAGTAATGGATAATCAACAATACTGTTGTAATAACTTGCTACATTTGGTGCACCGGCCTGAGCACTACTACCGAATGCCAAAGTGCAGTCTAGGAAACTGATATGCGAATGCACACTGTCTCAAGTGGTTATGAAAGACCTTTGACCGATAACTGAAACAATTTGACTTGGCTTCGGGGGTGGAGACATGTTGATTTGTAAACTATCAGTGGGTACATATAGAAAATGTCACACAAGTGGACAAAATACAAACTGGTGTATAAATATTGACTGACAGGTGACGCGTTTGTACACAGGAAAAGTGGCAATGGCGTTCAAAGGGTGCATAAAACCTTCAATCAGAATATTTTTTTCTAAATTGAAATTCTAGAAAGTGACGTTCTGCTCCGGAACATTGTAGGTCATCACACTCATGAAAAATAGGGTGGAGTGCACTCTAAAGAGAACGAAACATGGTGAGCGGAATCGATAACCCATTGAACAGAAAGCCCACTACATTTACACTAGAAAAATACGTAGTTGGGAAATAAAAATATTACTAACAGGATTTAAAAATAATATTGTGATAATCGTAGGTCATCTGATCGATTCCTGCTCATCCCAGTTTAACTGTCCAGACCGTGGAATCTGGCAGCTAAAGTTGGATTACAAGACCCTTCCAGCTAACGAGTAATCCCCACAAGACAGAACTTCGGTTCAGTCAGCCCGAAACTTGAAAACTCGAAATCTTATCAAATCTCGAACCACGTTGTGTAAAGCAGTCCTTGATAATACAAAATACTATCTTGGAGAGGGACATAATTCTTGGCAAACTTGCAATCATACTCCTTCCGTCCCATTTTCCCATGTGAAAAACGCTCACACAACTACTAGGGAGCAGTTAGAACTTTTAATCTTGTTCAAGGTTATCCGATCGCCAGCTGCTTTTCATTTGTCGCCGGCTGACAGCCATGCGAATTGGCAGATTTTGTCAAACTGCACTGTTTGCAGGTGTCACAACAGAACTTTGTTTCGTGATCGTTTAATTAAAGTCCAATTGTGAACGACCCGAGTCCTGGCTAAATTGGCGTTGATGGATTCAAGCGTGAACTGCTTGAGAAATCCTGCCGGGGCAGTCAATCCCCTGAACCATTTGGTGGATTCCATATGAGACAGCGGGACGGGTGGGTATCAGAGTCCAAATGTGAAATTTCCGAGCTCCTGGTGTGGCTTCGTAGCTCAGCTGGTAGAGAGCTTGCCGCGTTGAGACATGCTGTGTCTGTCGCTGGTTCGAATCCAGCCGAAGCCCTGACTTTTCACAGTTGGATCTCATCTGAAATCATTCAAATCTGCCACACTACTTATCATTAATAAGTTCAAACCATTGAGAATAACCGCTAAGAGCTTCTACAGTTGAGTCACAGTTAAGTTACGAAATCTGCTATATTGCACAATAGTGATGGCTACTGGTATGTTTACCTCACACATTGTTCTGAAAGTGTGTTTGCGCGTTTTCTTTGCATGAAAAACTTAAGAAATCATGAGGTTTCATAGGTTCATGTGTTGTCATATGCTGTCTCAATTTGAGACCGTTGTTTTCAGCTCTACTAAGCGACTGTGGTGGCATCGACAGGTGGATGTAGTGATCAACAAAAACCTTAAACTTCTTTTGTACATCCAAAGTGATTCGAAGTGGCTGTGTGGGCAGCAAATGAACTTTCGTACCTGGTTGTTACAGACAGTGAGACGGTTTGAATCTACTCCAATAACCGGTCACTAGATAGATAATCAGCTTGACATAGCGAATAACTTTTCAAGTTGAACATCACTCACACTTGATCATAGCCTTCCCATTCAGATAGACTTTCCAGCCAGCCTCTTTCGAAAAGAAGCATTAGACTCGAGTTTCGCTCTTATTAGAGCTCATCAGTAGTGCACATCCTTGCCACTGCGGGGATTTGAACTCCTGCCATTCCAACCATGCGGCAACCNTTCCATATGAGACAGCGGGACGGGTGGGTATCAGAGTCCAAATGTGAAATTTCCGAGCTCCTGGTGTGGCTTCGTAGCTCAGCTGGTAGAGAGCTTGCCGCGTTGAGACATGCTGTGTCTGTCGCTGGTTCGAATCCAGCCGAAGCCCTGACTTTTCACAGTTGGATCTCATCTGAAATCATTCAAATCTGCCACACTACTTATCATTAATAAGTTCAAACCATTGAGAATAACCGCTAAGAGCTTCTACAGTTGAGTCACAGTTAAGTTACGAAATCTGCTATATTGCACAATAGTGATGGCTACTGGTATGTTTACCTCACACATTGTTCTGAAAGTGTGTTTGCGCGTTTTCTTTGCATGAAAAACTTAAGAAATCATGAGGTTTCATAGGTTCATGTGTTGTCATATGCTGTCTCAATTTGAGACCGTTGTTTTCAGCTCTACTAAGCGACTGTGGTGGCATCGACAGGTGGATGTAGTGATCAACAAAAACCTTAAACTTCTTTTGTACATCCAAAGTGATTCGAAGTGGCTGTGTGGGCAGCAAATGAACTTTCGTACCTGGTTGTTACAGACAGTGAGACGGTTTGAATCTACTCCAATAACCGGTCACTAGATAGATAATCAGCTTGACATAGCGAATAACTTTTCAAGTTGAACATCACTCACACTTGATCATAGCCTTCCCATTCAGATAGACTTTCCAGCCAGCCTCTTTCGAAAAGAAGCATTAGACTCGAGTTTCGCTCTTATTAGAGCTCATCAGTAGTGCACATCCTTGCCACTGCGGGGATTTGAACTCCTGCCATTCCAACCATGCGGCAACCGTGTTAACCACTGCACCATTGACCTCACCTTAGGCAAGACCGAATTATCGAATCAGAACGCTCACCCACTTTCGCTCGTGAGCAGTGATCAGGTTTCCCTATCATCTGGAGACACAGGAGACACAGTAATTGTTCTATTAACTCCAATCGAATAATAGTCTGCAGCTCCGAGTTGTCGCGGAAACATCAAACAAACCCAAATGACCCACTCGTGGTGAGTAGGTTCAACAAACTTTTGGGCGGTTTGTATTTAACCCTGGCTATAAAATAGGACACCAATATGTTTTCAATTCACTTTGACAATTTCTGTGTAGTTTTTCTGAGAGAATCCTGGTTTCTGTTTTTTGTTCTTTTATCAGCGTTCTGTTTCTTAAGTGTGCTTGGGTTTGTGCAACATATGCCTTCCAGAATGAAGCTAAACTGTTTTATCTTATTGTATGGTTTACATATCTGAAATTTACCAGTCAGGAGCCACGGCAATACTATTCCAATTTGGTATAGCTTTGGTCACAGCTTCCAAGGTCAGAATTTATTTTCAGTTAACGTAACAGTCTCAGTCCAAAATGTCTTTATGATCAAGTTTCTCGACAGTTCACCGCTGGAATGATTACTAGGAATTTAATGTTGAATAAATTTCCCGTGCGGTCAGCACACATGTTCCACTTAAGTGAACTCGACCAATAATGTCAGAAAAGAGGCAACCAGTGTCTGGTTAGTCTGGTGCATGTGGCTTGAAACATGTATCAAACGAAGTACGGCGATTTTACTTAAAAGAAACGCACCGATGGCTCCACCTTAAGGGTGTCTCTACTTAACTCCCATCAGAAACCTTCTATCGTTAGTGTGCCTTGAACCCGAAGCCATTTTACAGTGTTGTAGAAACACATTCTATGGATAAGACCAGCACTTCACAACTTCGGTGAGGATGCTTATAAGACTACTGATCTAACTTTTCTGCCTTGCTAATAGAAAATAATACGTGAAGCCTTCCCATTCTACACCAAGTATCTTAGCCAACTTAGGGTCGCTTTTACCACATAAGTCAGATATAGGCGGCTCCACTTAACTTGATATGTTCACCAGAGTCAACTGAACCACTGGTGTTTTCTTGTCAATCAGTCAGCATCGATGAGCGGTCCATGGAAGGTTTGAGAAGATTTTATAATTATTTCGATCTTCAAAGGTGAGTGCAAGGATGACACACCGAACAGCCGACTGCTGTTTATTCAGTGTTATCCGAGGTGATGGATGACACCTTAGATAAATATTTTAAGGTTCAGAAAACAGACTTTGAACTCATCAGTAAGGCACGACATGGATTCCAGGAGGATGTTCATGCGTCACAGGCCTACCGATTGATCGTTATGTTTGGACCAACCATGTTGACAAAGTATTGTGCATTGATGCAGACTACCTTGAATGTTCTAAAGATCATGACAGAGTGGATCATGTCTTCCTTCTACGGAAGCTTCCCAAATACGGCTCTGAAAAACGATAGAAGAATCAAGATTTACATTTGGGTTGTCGTGGAGGCAAGTCATTTCAAGGAGAGGTCAAACGGCAGACTATCTGACATGTAATTCCTACATACTGGCTGTATGATGCATCTGCGATCTAGTGGTCTTCTCTTATGTGGACTTAGGCGATTCACACGCTTATCGTCGACTGACCTTGTCTGTCCAACTAGAGAGTTACCGATATGCTGTAGTTCTTACTCGCGTTCCCTTTCCGAGGGGGATTTAAAGAGGTGTTAACACCATGTACAATTTGGAATCACTTGGTTAATGTTTTATGTGCATTCTAATTATGCACGAGTTTAGCGGCTTGCACCACGATCTTGACGGGAGGATTGTACTAGTAATATGCGCAGCAAACAGAACCCCCTGTTTAACGTTTCCAACGGAACCGAGCTGTTTGACTGTTGTAGCTGCTATAGAATCCCAGGGATTTTACCTGATGTAAACCTCTGAATCACTGACTATATCCACTAAGCTGAGAAACGACAACCTCTTCTGGTGAACGTTTCACAGAATAAACACCACCAGATATGCCACTCACTTTGTCTTGATGGGTCCAGGTGGCGGCAGTTCGGTGAAATATTCTCCAATTATTAGGAACCCGATATAGCATACACCAAGTACACCGATGCCACTAGGGAAAAAAGACGAAAGAAAGAGAAGAGAGTACAGTTTAATGCTACATTGGGAGGTAGACAAACGAGAAAAATTCAATTATGTAGATAGTTGAAACATACGAACAAGTGGATGCATGACTAACCTGGCGAACCGGAGGAAATCAATACGTTTTGGCATACACAAAGGCCAAATGATGATGATGGAGGAAATGCTAATGATGAACCGTCGGTCCAAATACCATGCGTGTCGAACCTCGGTATTCACTATCGCGTAGTCAAACACTGTTTGCACGGAAGTATACGATCACAATTGAAATGAATTACGTACCAGACTGTATTTGGCAACAGCGTATTACAAAATCAAATGTTACCTTCACTGAGATCAAATATGCGAAAAACACGCTGAGTTTTGCTCTCACAGTTTGGTTCAGTGCTTGGTGGAGTAAGGTTGTGGTGGGAAGACAGATTTCTCGTAGGATTTCTACAACTCTCCGCAGATCGTACAGTTTGGAATGCTTTTACCAACTGGCTTCATCATTACTAGTCTGAAGCTCCTGTTACGTATCTCATCAGTGCAGCATTTCAATAGTTCAGAAGTTACGCACCTGTGAGCCGTCCTTCTGTGGTTGGCTTTGTTTCGTTTAATGATGACAAGATCAGTTGGTCAAAACACACCAAGCTATGCGGTCACAGGAGATTCGTGGGATATCCGTCAGGAAGTTGTTTTGCTATATCGTCGTCACTCCAGCATGTTTGTGAATTTCTCCTACTGAAACAAACCTTGTAGGAAAGATTGTAAACATACCAATTTAATACTAAAACAGCACAATACGACAATAACGAATGCTCAACTCCTGTGGAGTCATACTACTGATAAAACAAAGTCAAGTAGAGTTCATCAATGAAGTTCAAAACATTGTCAGTACAGTCGGCTTCCGTAAATGTTCATTGGAATTTTTGAAAAACAAATTAACAAAAATGGCGTTTTTCAGGATGAATTCAATTTAAAGGCCTGGTTCACTTTTTGTTGTCCAACAGTATACATGTCCAGCCCGCAGAAGCCGTATTGGGCTTCAATGGCAGTCAGCCAACCCATAAGTCGACAAATAATAGGTATGCAATAAAGGTTACATAATTTCTCCACAACGAGAAACATTGACAGATGCGTAAGAATGGAAAAAACAAGAACTGTGTGCTCAGACCTTCTGGTTCACACCGGCTGTCTTTTCGTCAAATACTGAATATCCTTCGTAATATCACACTTAATGATGCGCTATTGAATGAGGACTATCTCTCGCACTTTGCCCCAGAGGGTGATAAACTTATGCTCAGTTCTTTTGACGCACACATGAATAGAACACAAAAGAAATTCTTATCAGTGAGTCTGAAATTTTGTGTTCTCTCATCTCGTATCTGCCCTGTTGAAAAAAACCACTTTGAACTATAAGTTGGTCAACCGAACCAGTTGGAACCACTGTCGACGGACGTCTGTAGCTGGTTTGAAGCGAAAATGGCTTACTAGGCTTACCACTATGAGGCAATACCCATCAAACAAAGTTGTTGACTGACAGAAGAGCACAAAAAGCTCTTAATGGCTTACAGTCGGATCCAAGTATGATATTTCTGCTTCCCGATAAAGGATCAGACAAGATCTTTTTCTACATAGCAGGTTACGTGGTCAGGGTGATTTCCATTTTGATCCAACAGCAGTGAATTCTGCCTGAATAAGAATAAAAAAGTAGTCCATTCGACAAAAAGAGATGTAGTAAATTACCTATGGGACAGAAAGTCTGGTAGCTTGATTGGTCAGCACGTGTGCCGAAAATTAGTGACTAAGAGCGCACAGGCACTAAGCACGGATGACCTGTGAAAGATACGGTAATCTGGAATTCCAGTGCCATGCGTCTTATCGATGAGAAATTCACCTCATCACAGTTCAGCAAAATGATCAGTGAAAGTTATTGAGCCTGTCAGAATCCACCTTTACATGAATATTTTAAAGGATACTCTTGATATTGTTAAAAGGGTATGCAATCAAAACGTTGAGAGAAAAAAGATGGTGTCTTGCGATGCGCAATCTTCGTTTACCAGTGTAACCCTAGCTTAAGCGAATAACATCATTTATGACTGTATAATGGAACGTCACATTGAACTCGATCTGCCTGCATTTCGTGCATGCAGCTTTCCTACTCTAAGCATTAAAAACATGCAAGTTACGCTTAATGGACCCCCTTGAAGTCAACCGAATGGTGTATCCATGGATGGTTCTATTGCGCCTGTGCTGGCTAATATATACTTGGCTTCTTTTGAGAAGAAAGCAAAAAGTGACATGAGACTAACTAACCTGTACAGAAGATATATGGGAGCCATTTTCTTAACTTGCGATTCAGGCACCCAGATAAATCTACTTACACGCACCTCAACAACTTGCACCCCAGCATTAGGTATACTAATGCAATCGCAGACGAGAACCAGTTTCCACTTTTGGACGTCCAACTTATCAGGCGTGAAGAAGGCTCACTTATTACAAGTATTCGGGGAACAGGGACTTGAACTGCTCAACCATTACACTTTGAAACTGTTTCACCAGTTACACACAAACATGAGATCGTTCGAACATTATGCCACAGAGTTCGCAAGATCTGCCTGGATGAAAGTAAGCCGGAAGAGCACAATTCTATTAGGTAGGTTTTCATTCAAAATGATTTCCCCGTACGTTTTTTTGAAGGGCGGTCAAGACCAGTCGACATCGAACCAACCATCGCAAGAGTATCTCACAGGGCGGTATACATACCATTATTTTTTAAGGAGGACGGTTTGTCACCCTTGATACACTGACCAACTGTTAGCGCTGAGCTGCACATATTTGTTAGCTATACTCATCGTGTTGCACGTAACAACACGCATGTCTTCAACCTCCGAAGTCAACACTCACCCAATCAGACCTTGTTTATGAATTTACTGACACATGTGGATTGCATTGCTTGGAACATACAGTGTGGACACTATGTACTTGAATCTCGGAGAGCAACCCGAAGTGGCTTCTGAAGACCAAAGTTGGAACGGCTGAGATTACCATAACAAAACAATGACTCGAAACTGGCTACACAATGGTTCCTTTAAAGGTTTTTCGTATTGCTTGTTAGGCTGTGAACAAATGTGCTTCAGCTTTTTCCAAGCCGCTAGATATTAACTTTGAGAAATCACCTTTCTGCATCCAGAAGTAGACTGTAGTGAACTTAGCACTACCTTGGTAATCCGTCGTACAGTAGTCTATCATAAATTATATTTCCATTTTTAATGCCTCTTCTCCTCATTTTCGTGTTCTTTTGTTCTAGACTGTCATACTGTATTTGCTATTGTGATTCCAATATGAACTGACCGAGTGAGTTCTGTCCATCTCAACTGCTGTTCGATTATTGTACGCAAGGCATTTGAGTCACTTACCCATTCATCTGTTACCACTCTACATCAACCCACCCTATTTCATGTCGGATTTCATCACTCACTCCATTGAGAATGATTTTCACCAACCAGACATGCCGTAAACATCCTCAGAATCGAGTTGTGATTGCCAAATAGGCAAACTCCATCAGTTTTCTTGTGAGCACACATTCCTTCATAGATTCACTCAATTTTTCGATTGTGTAATGGATGGAACCGAACGAATGATCAGCCGAGCATAAATACTACACAGCAATTTAGCCCCGTTTTTTATCCAACGGTGCAAGTGAGCTAGCATATCTTTTATTCCTTCTTATACCACTTTAATCCGACAGAAACTACAGTGTAACTCTCTTTATTCAGTGTCTGACAAAATTTCGTGTTGAGTGTTCGGTTTTGTTTAACAGAATGAGTGAACTTTAATGTGGCTTTTGAATTATAATGAGTTTAGTTCTCATACACACTTGAATATCACACCAAAAATGCCCAGGGCGTTTGAGTGGCAAATGTCTCTAGTTACTGTCTTGAGAACTGTTTTACGAGTCACCAGCTCTTGGTTGAGTGCTCTCGTGGGTGACAAACGGTCAGAGTTATTGCTCTCAAAAAAGTCAAGAGTGCAGTGTTTCAACAGAATGCATGCAACTAAACATGGTTCGCATTTCCCTGGTGACTCCTGATGGGAATATGTTGCCAGAAAATAGCGTTGCCGACGTTGAGATAACCAACTCATCCGAATTGACTGCGATCCTTAAACATGATCCGTCTAGATCAGATTAAAAATCTAAGTGCAAACTAGGCGCTTGAATAGACTATTTTAATGATCAGTAAACACTTATGAATAACGTGGGCCAATCAACCGATAGATTGTTATTGCTGAGCACTCGAGAATTGTGAGTTTTAAAGTCTGTATATCACTCTCGTTCCAATGTGACTTTTGCATTCACATAACGGACTGATTTTTCTCAATTACCAGTCGACAAAACGTAAACTGTTTGCTCAGCTGTCCTAACTAACAGTGACCTTTGTTCATACCAGTCATCATTTCACTGTTAAGTTCTCCGGTTATACTGACAGCATTGGACTCCAGAGTGAGTGGTCCTTCAAAAAACGAAACCTTGACACAAACGCAATGGATAAAGATTTTTACCCGTCGAAGTGCTGATCTTCTAATGAGGCGCAACGCGCAAAGTGAATGTGGTGAAGATCACTTAATTCATTATTAAGAGCGCGTAACTTTGGTGTATTTCTTAGTGCAGTATCGTCAAGCTCATGGATACAATTTAAGACTGCTTTGAACTGGGACACATTGAGTCCTAACCTAATTAACCAGATAATGAACCAACTCATATTGACAATCTCAACAGATAGCGATTACTATTTCATCGCAATAGCGAGCATTGCGTTGTAAACTCAGCAGCATTGTAGGTAAAGGTTTTCACGGGCTAAATGTTAAGCGAAGAGTATTCGGCTAGGTAACAGACCATGAATACGTAAAAAAGTGACGTGCCCCAAAAACACTTCGTAAGACCTTCGAACTCCAACCAACAACACATACAAATGATGAAAAAGACAAACAAAACGAGAAATCCTAATAACATATCAAAACTTTCTCATGTAGGCTACACAATGGAAGTAACATACATCAAATCTGTGAACACATACCGAAATGGATACTGATTGCTAAGAGTGGGATAGTCAGGAGTAGCCGGTCGTTAAGTAGACCTCATGAAAACTTTCAGTGGTGTTTGTCAAACTGTGCTCTGGTTGTTTCCGCAGCGCAAACCGTACAGATTATGATATCGTAAACAATTGGTATTGGATTGAGTAACTGCTTCACATGACAGAATTTATCCGATAGTTCGCGCTGGAATACACCGACTCAGATGGTGAACACGAATAATATTGCTGCTAAGTGGTTTGGCAGATATGATAAGTTAGAAGAGATCCAACTGAGAAAAATCTGTGCCTCGATTGGATTCGAATCAGTGACAGAAACAGCTCCACGTCGCTTGAACCACGAAACCACGCTGAAAGTTCGAAAACTTCATACTTCGATTCAGCCACACAACCACTCAACTCTCTCACGGGAACCACCAAAGTATCCAAAGGATCGATTACTCTGGCTAGATATTTCAATCCTCTTATGCCGAAATCACAAATTCTACAGACGTCTATTGAGCTTGCATTAGTTCGCACGGGATAATAACTTCTTCCTTAATTTCACTCCTGAATTCGGTTACGTTTTCCGCGTTTTCCCAGCCCATTCGTTTTAACCTTGCTTTCATTTTGACAGCATGCACTGACTGACTGCTTTGTATTTGCTTCTCACGTTTGGTCGGTTGAGGCATGAGTAAAATTTGAGTAAATTATTTTGCTACCAAGTACCATTCGCACACATAGCCCTACATAACTGTCTACTCTGCTTTCCAACCATATTTAGAACACCGACTGAGTTATAAAAAATCTGGGCTTCCGTTGCAACCAGGCCAGGAGCTTGAAAATATCATACGTGAACTCTGGTACCCACTTGTTTCACCGTCTCATATGGAATCTACAAAATTACTCAGCGAATCGACTGCCCCGGCAGGAGTTCCTGAACACTTTACGCTGGAATCTACCAACTTCAATGCTTAGCAGAGAAAATGTATGAGTATTAAGTAATTTGGCATTTGGACAGTTATCTGTCCGACTGTACATCACGTACGATCACGGAACCCAGCAATGGTTGTTGATTAGATGAACCTTCAATATTTGTCCAGTGCACACCCAGTCGTTTTTATACTTTGTTGCGATTACAAGATAGGGGTAATTCGGCTTGTTAAAACTAGACGGAAGCCCATCGGAGATAGCAATATCAGCGAGCATTATTGGAACATAAATTGTACGTGTATATTCCCCAATAATTTTCTTTGTTTAACTTTCACATAATCCGCCTATGCAGCCGGTTGTGCTGCTGAGGTTTACCGGAGGCACACGCACGATCAGTAACAAGAATCCTGAATTCAAGAATCACTTAATTTTGATTAGTAAACGTTACGTTTTTCATCGCAAGAAACTTAAGGCAACCCAATTTCAGTATACTTCTTTCAAGTGGTCTTTTTCACCTACGCCTATTTATGTAATCCATTGTGACCGAGAGACAAGACTGAAGTATTCGCTTTACAGAGTATATTTTTTTATGAACTGGGGTTGTATACCCCAAGTATGACGAAAACAAACCAAGTTAGTGGTGCTGACTAACTGTTGTTTACCGAGCGTGAAGTGCTTACTGAACACGACACAGGGTTAAGATGAATATTCTACTGGTTAGTGGTGATGTTATCGTGAACACCATCACGGAATGGGAGTTACGTCAGTGAGTAAAAATTATATGCACAATATAGATGTGCAGTTGTGTAACTGACTGTTCATAAAGTCGACAAATAGCAAATTTTCAGGTGTACATTCTGTGGACTAATCTCCTGATTCATACGAAGATCAAGGAGAAAGCTACATTCGTCTTGTACGTGGAAAATCATGGATAGATGTTTGGAATCGGGAATGAATGTCTGACTTCATACGAGCCAACAGTACGAAGGCCAATATGATTACTACGTACAGATAATTGTTTTTAATCACAGTGGCAAACTTGCACACAACCTGTTTCAGTGTCTTTGAGGAGCAAGTCATTATGGGAACAATCTGCTGGATCCAAGAGTTGTGCTATTAGTAAGATTCGAAATTCGTTTCGCATCGCAGGTACATCATGATAGTATTAGTTTTACTGACAGGTGAGTATGTGTTATAGCACCATACCAGTGTTTTGGGCCAGGAACGTGGACGGCGTAAGGATTGTTTATTCGGTAAGCGAACATGTGGAATATGTACCTCAACCCGCCAGCAACCAAACACACTCATTTGTACGCAACATTTATTCCAGGACTTCACACTTTCAACGGTTGCCATTGCCCATTTCTTTTACAGTTAGGGGTCCACTTCATGTCAAACTGCACTTCCACCCACTCCGATTACTTCAACACCCAAATTCATGTTCACACTCCACTACTGAGTAGTAGCGCGAGTAGTATGGCACGACTACTCATCCTCACTACATTAGTGCCACAGAAACTGATCCGTATCATCGGCATGTGAGGTCCCAAGTCGTGTAGTGCTTTCCTCAATTGCGCATACACAATCTGATAAACTTGTCAGCGCACATGATAGGGGACTTATATGGGATGAAGTGGACAACTCCCATAGTTTGTTGAAACTTTGCGTTCTGACGGAATTCTCAGCCACTGCCTCCAAGACAAAAGTACTACACTCGAATTTGTCTTCAGACAGATATCACCAGCAATGCAATCTGCTTCATAGACAGGAAGTGAACTGCTACTTCTGGTCTCATGTGAAGACTGTGTTAATCACTGTGCTCCTGGTATGAATGTGTTATTTTGACAGGAGCGAAACGCACTTCTGGTGCATCTTATTGAAACGGCAGGCTTAAAGATCTATCGGAGTGCGAGAGATTTGGTAAGCTGTGAGTGGTAAGCACTTCTCTAATACATGTCAGTAATAATGCTACTGTTCCTCAGTAATAATAAACTACTTGAAAACAAACCGACCAGGATAGTCTGATAGTAAGAATATCAGGATAGTTACTAAGTCGAGGTGCCCGGACGCTCCAAACGGTATGCACAAAGAGATGTGGTTGAGACTTTGGTTGGGACAATTTAATGAAGCTTAACAAAAACGTGGTCTGAAGCTCAGAACCATACAGTGGCAATGACACACACCATCACTGGTTTTTAACGGAAGGGACGTATCAGCCTAACAATGTTCGAAAGCGGTAAGTAAAACATACAGACGGTTGGTGTAAAATCGTTCTTCACTCTTAGATTGCTGAGGAAATAATCAAACTGGACATTTGGGAACACATTTTGCAGCCACTTGGAGAAGTCAATCACGATTTATATGATGAGTCATCCAGCTGCATAATTTCCATAAACTTCACAGCATATCGAACAGCTCGTTCTTTTGCACTGAGAGATATCTCTAACTTTTCGGGTCCAGTTCTACCGTCCCGCCTTCCCAGACGTGAAACTGCAGATTTCAAGCTATTCTAGCGTCCATTTGAAGAGAAAATTGGAGAATGGAGCTTGTCATTTCACAACTAATTCCACATGCTGTCTGTTGTTCTAAATATGATACCCTCAGAATTAGGTAACGTGTTTGCAACTTCGTGTGGTCATTTCATGCGAAATTTACTGGGCGTTAATTTATAACAAACTGCCAGAAGTACGTGGTGGCTTTGCTCAGTGCACATACGTACCTAATGAACACGGACCAGAAAGAAAACAGCTGCAGTTGAAGGCTACTAGCTGATTTGCAAGTGAATCTTACAGTCTATCCCTTAATTAGTGGATTCGTAATTAGGTGTACAAGTCTTTCACGGAATGTGCATCGAGTCAGCTTACTCCGAAATCCCAGATAGATTTGTAGCTCACAAGTGAGCTGTTATTCTCCAATGTTCTACCGGTACAAAGAAAAGTAGCATTTTCTTGCATTTTTTTCTGTTAGTAATATTGCTTTGTTTAAACATTATGTAAGCTGTTCATCATCCTTAATGAATATTCCTTAAGATTACGCTATTAAAATTAATTTTAACTTCATGAAGAGTACACGCGGTTTTTCTGGAACCTGTTTTATTCAGAATAACGGGGGAAAATCAAAGCAGACTTAGTTACAGAATTGAACCGTAAGTTGTTATAAGACAACCGCAAATTACCTCAAACAATCTCAAATTACTCACTGCCAAAAAAGAGATGCAACCTACCGGTTCCAGCAACTTGGCTGTTTTGAAGCTCTTTGAAGACGTTATACTTCATACGTGGCTATTCCTGTACTAATTATATCGGTCAATAACAAACGGCAGATGGGAAATATTTCATTCTGAACGCATTAACTTTCCCCAGCAAACACTTTTCAGTAAAAAAAAAATGAATTTTGCCCTCACAAAGTTAACACTCTACTGCAGAAACTGGCCGGTCTGAGTTCTGATCTGTAAAGTAGGTGCAGAAATTATTACATATTATTGTACATAGGATAAAAAAAGTTGTACAATACGTATGTTGTACAGATGTTTGTTCACATGTCATGTCCTTTGTGGCATGAATCAAGTTATAGGCACTTGTGGTTAACTCGCTCGACGACATTCAGGCTTCAGCCTCTCCTGTTTACTGTCCTGTGTGTGCAGTTTTTGATGTGACACTCAGCAACCTGTATGTATATTCGGTTCACTAAATAATCGGTCCCCACTCTCAGTCGCTTTACATGTTACGTCAGTTTTCGTATATACCCGTTAGCTAGAACTTGATACTTGGTGATCATTGTGACCTACTAGGACGTCCTGTTATTGAGTTTATTTTGCAACCTAAATGTGTAGAATATTAAAAGCAGTGAATAAGAAATTTGAGGGTCAACTCGAACCAAAATGAAATTGTTACTAGGTGGCGAAAATGAATAATCGACAACCTTAAAAATATTGCACTCAAATTACCTTTGTCCCAGAGATCACCAATAATGATGAGATAGGTAATACAACATCCAAAAGTGTACAATGCAATTACCACAGAACACGCCATATTTACTCGGTGTCCGCAACAAGCTTTGACATTTTCTTGGTAGGTTCCGGTACCCGAGTTGTCGGCACAGTAAGCGAGAATGATTAGTCCAAACCACGCCACTAGTGCCAGAATCTATACAAGAGAATGGTGCAAAATAGTTGAGAACAGGGATGCAAAACAGATATGTTCACAGTATTTTCACTAACGAAATATGTAAACAATTGGTTAGAGCCAAAACAAGAGGAAATTAATCGCTGTACACCCGACCGTCCCTGGAAAGGTTCGCCTAGACCATTTTCATTACTCACACATCAGGTCGGAAAATTGATCCGCTGGGTAAGAGTTCTAAATGATGATCACACAGGCTACCTAATAAAACGGAACTTGAATAAATAGAATGACATCATCAGTAATCATATCGGAATCGCCTGGATACGGACAGTCATCCGGTAAATCGACGGTACATGTTATGATGAAAAACACAGGTGATTCTTTGGAATGTTTTACTTATTTAGTGGACTTATATCAAAATTATTTGTTTGGTAAACCAGCTCAGAAATCATTTGTCAAACAACCGTCACATACTGTGTATAACATCATCAATGCACGTGGTATGGACCATTATTGCTGCGTTACAAAGCGCATACAAAGCAGTCAAACATCAATCCGTATGCCGGTTCGAATAAAACAGAAATTCGAGTTTTTGACGACTGTTTCCTTTGACTTGTGACCTAATTCGGCTAGGTTTCATGTAATCCAATTCTTCACCTACGCATTTAAAATTCTCCTTTGCAACAAAAGATTATATAATGAACAATTGCAGTTAAGATGTTCAAACAAGACAAGCAAACATTCTTATGCACAAAACTATTGGTAATGTATGAGAACGATAACTTCTGACTACTACAATAACTATTGGTTTCGTAGGCTATCTCATTTTGGTTTCAGCCCACAACAGGATTGATTTTACCTCGTTTTCGTATGCGCTTTTGCGGTCCGGTGATGTAGCATCTGCTTCCTCCCAATTTGCTAGCAGTTCAACCGAACTGCTTCCAAGTTATTGCGATGATTCGACACATTCGTCCATAAACACATGAGTATCCCAACTAGGGCTATATACTTGTGGTCTTATTAGATGGAGTGTTTGCAATTATAGTGTTGTGTCTGCAAAAGACGCTTGACCAGCGATTTCGGCTATTGAGCAAACTTCCGTACACGTCATGTCAAAAACAAAACCGCAAATGCGTGCACTCATTTGCACGGCATACATGCATTCACATACATTGGTTGACAGTATGTTGTCATTCGCCTTGGTTAAAGTTCTCACACAGCACGTATACACTGTTCCAATAGTCTCTTCTTGTCCGTCGTGTTCGGGGCTTGTCGTCTTCTTCCTGAATGTCGCCTGTGGGTAATATACTACTTGTGAGTAGTATACTATTCACAACGAAACTGCCTGTTATACAACACTAGTGTAGTGAGGATAGACGGTCGCACCATACTACTCACACCACTATTCAGTAGCCGCTTGGGTCGAAATGATTGCGGGATAGATATGGGAAGGATCGTTGGAAGGCAGAATGACTTTCACCACATGATGGAACTGAGACATGGTGTCCAAAGCGACTGGAGCATCCTCAGAAGAGTGCGGTGTGCAAATGAGTGTTTCTGTTCCTAGTCCCGTTGAGACGCTTACGTGGTGTATTGGTTTCCCCAATAAAACAACCTCCGTGTAATCCGCCTTCCAGATTCACAACACTAGTATTCCCATAGAATTTTCAGTCAGCTCCTTTTAAATAGGAGCACTATGCCCAAATATCCGTTAAATGAACCTGATCAATATCATCCAGCTTTCCCGCAGCCGCTCTCATAATTCCAGTCATGCTTTCTGGAAGCAACTGTGCCGACAAACTCGCGTTAGGCACGCGTGAAATATCGCATGCAAACGCTCATTCACATCCGCCTGTAACTAATGTTCAGATTGGGCATTCGTTTGTAGAGGAGACAGTAACCGTTTTGCTAACTGCAATCGATGACCTCAGGACTAAGACTTCTGACTAAGTAGTAACCACAGGAATCACCAACTTGTTGAGCGAAATTTCGATTCCTGTTTACTAGTAGGGGAATTGTGGTTCATGTAAAGTGAACACCACTTAGCACCGATTGCAGCTATAGCATTACCATAGGTTTTCCAGTCAGCCTTTGGTTGACCACTCTGTCCTTCACAGGAGGAAGAGCACGGTTTGAGTTCCTAACAGATCACACCTTAACGGACATGTACATACTTTCCGCCATCGGCGGTTTATATGACTTTAGTTGTTCGATAGACTTGTACACTCAAACCCATTATGTGCGTGGCGTTTCCGCTCACCGGATACCGTCAGTTACATAGGTTACACAGCTAGAGAAGGAATGAACAGCAAAGTGGGTATGAATTCACCTTGCGCTGTGAGATGATGCAAACTGATACAACCGTATTTATCAGTCAAACTGATGTCACTTTGAAATATTCGACTATTCTGGAGGGATGAAATCAACAACAGATGTTCTTGCAATGAGTCCACTAACAGTATTATCCAGAAAAACTCAACGCTCTCCTTCGAGTGAAGCACACAACAGCCCACATGCGGACTGAATCATCACCAAATTGTATTCCGCCCACATGATGATTGACTCACTTGCCCTGAAGTCTTCAAATGTGTACTGTTACATCCAACTTTCTGCGGGGAAACCGTCACTCACCAATCTGTCCTTTATAGTGTAATCGGTGTTCGTTTTTTTTTATCTCTGACAGTCAGCCTGCTTAGCTCAATGGCACTGTGTTGAAGTAAGCAAGATGCCGACTGGATGAATGAGCCACGTTCGGCAAAAGCCACATAGGTGATCGGTAGAATAATTGCAACATCACAGTGCCATAGTCACTCTGAGAGAGCAGATTTTCCACCAGAAGACGGGTGAAAGTACGACGAACTACGAGCAAGACCGACGCTCTTTTTCTGTTAGGTTGAAACCAATTAACCCGTGCCAATTACTCATCTATATTTGTCCATCGGTATACAAATATGACGTCATGGGTGAATTTCTTAGCTTCCGCCTTTCTAGTGCACTTTAAATTACCCACTCTGAGATGTTGTTTAGCGTACCGTTCGAACCTTATCAGGTATTGACGAAGCATCTCAAAAACAGGTTGCATAAGAATGCCCGGTTTAAACATAAGTAAAATGTGTAGCGAACAAGCTTGTTTTCGGTGTTCCATTCGCATGCGAAATACAACATTTTCGTTCAGGTTGACTAAGTGTCACTATTTACTTGTTTCATATCTTACGAGTCATCACCACACGAGTTACACTGTAGTAGCCGCAAGACAGCTACCGTCAAAGATCCGCGTACGTTTCCAGTTATGTAAAAATCGTTTGTCATCAGATAATTACTTGTCACCAGTTAAACCTCGAAAAAGGCATCTGAAACACTTATAACATTCATCGGGTCAACATGCAATAAGCAAGATTTGAATTATTATAAACGTCTTGTTTACAGATATGGCCACACGCCTTTTGTTCGAAAGAATCTCACTCAACCAAGTGACTCCGAACCGATTGAAGTTAGAGCAAATTTGAGCCACTGGATACTGATATACCATGCCAACACATGTGCCAACTACGCATTCGCCAAATTTTCGCAGTAGACTATGACCCGCACTACCATCTATGGCGTTTACTGACCTACTTGGCTTCTACAGAGCTTCGTATATAATTTGCATTTCCCTTACGAAACAATAAACTTCAACTGAAAATGATTAAAAGCAGCTGTTCCAGGAGTTGGCCTCCTGCAACTAGGAGTCTGTTTTTCAAAGGGCCACTTCGGACCTTTTCGATATCTCAAAGAACTTCGGCAAATCACCGCATCCGTCTAACTCACTAAAAGACAGGATAATTATTTTCGACTGCTTTTGCAAATTGTTCTAAATTCAGTACCTGGCTTTTGGAAAACTTCTGATAAGCCTCCTTTGAGTTTCTTTCAAGGTCACGAGTGTTTGCTCTTTCACTGGATGCAGTGGGCCTAATGTGATCTCGAAGTAAACATCAGTTGAGAAGAACTACTCAGAAACCGTCGCTAATCTGTGTACAAGCTCTCAGTATCAGGATACAACACATCACAGTTATGCTAAAACTAAGTTTTGAGATGAAAGACAACTTACCGTTTGAAAAACAAGCGAAATGGCTATGCCGCCAGCGAGGTTATAAGCTTGTGGAAAAGCCAGCAGACTCGCACCCAAGCCAGCGTTGACAATTATGAGCACCGAAGAATACCAAGGGGTGCCTGTAATGATGACGGTATCTAAGGTTCAGTTGTTTCACAAACCTCGTTTCCGGACAATGACGATGGTGGCGATAGAGTCCGTCGAACTTTCGTAAGGTTCTACCAAATGAACGGTTGAGTCCAACTGTGTAGAATCCATCGCAAATAAAACAATGACCTAGAATAAAATCATATATATTTACTAGACGTCAGAACATATTCGTTAGGATTGTATAACTGTTTTGTGTATTTAGGTAGTCATATGATCTATTCAATCAGTGGTCGCACTTCAAGGGCATTTCCTAAAATTCACCACCTGCAGTTATGTACTATCAGCCTTTCTGTGAATACAATGTGTCCACGCGCTCCCTCCTGCTACACGAGTATAAAACTCAATCTATGTGAACAAAAACTGCTAATCTACTATTCGCTTTTCGTTCAGACATCTCTCGTCTGTCATGTATTCCAACTGCCTTGCTATTCATGTTGGCTGCTGAAATTAATGACATTGTTCGATTTCATGTCTGCGCTCCCTCGTCTGTTCAACCAACCGAGGTCAGAACAAAAATTTTCAGTTGCCTCTTTGCTCGTTGGTCGCATTTCACTCCTTGTCGCGCCTAGCTTACACCTCATTTTCCCCGTTTACCTTCTATATACGTTGTTTCTCATTAAGCCGTTTTCTGGTGTAAACATTGTAGAGAATGCACACGGTTCTAGACGTAGAGACGTTTCAGTGCTCTATAGTTTGAAAGAAGCTGTTTACGTGCACTTTTTGGTTGATTTAGAAACCACAATTTGAGTAACGAGAATATCAGACATTGGATCTCTACTGGTTGCGATTTGAACATCTCTGTATCTACCGCTATCTTCCGTCAACAGATTTCGTTGACTGGTAAAGCTGCTCGGTGTATCTTTTAGTTGTTTGACTTGTAATGACGTAATATTAGTCAGGATAACCACTGATTTCATGTTACCTAACCCAGTTGTTTTGCTTCTGTAAAAACAATGTGCATTAAAAGCGACTTCGAATAATTCAATAAACAAGAGTGTTTGAGAGAATAAGCCAGAGTCGTTGTTCCACATGTCAAAACACCCACCAGCCGATCACAAACTCCTTCTAAACACAAGGATATGTGTCCGCCAAAAATGTTGATTCGTTAATATGGCCTGTCGTCAGAATGGAAAGACTGCTACAGTTAGAAAAACTGACTTATCCTTCATTTTGTTCGATCATTATATTGCTGAGCTGTCAAATATCACGTTATATGTCACATACATAGTGGTACGTTTACGTTCGTTATGCCCAAAAAACTCTTGAAGCACAAACAAAACTCTGAGTCTTTTCATTTACTGTTAACTTCAAACGAAGTCATTCGAACTGCTGTAACCTCAGTCTAAATTGACAGATCGCTATTCGGCCAACTAGAACATAAGGATAAACCGGTCATTACACTTCCAGTGCCTTCGTTTGCACTCGTTCTGCAATTGCCTTGTTGAACCTGTCCTGTATGTTATCAGGACTCTTAAATCTGTAACATGTTGTTTCCAATCTATAACATATCTCTTAAGTGATACCGTTTTGGCTTACATTTGAACGAACGGCCATCTTCATAGTCAGCGCTCGGTACAACACCTGACACTGACCACTTGACTTAACGCCGGATAGTCAACATTCCATATGGTCAGCAGTTCCAACTCTGCCAGCAACAATAGTACCATTGCCACAAACACATTACCTCTTTCATGGTTGGGCATAGTTCTTGACAACGAACATCGTCACGACTACTCAGGTTTTGTCACATACCCCCACGCGACGCCCTAGGAGGAATGGCCATCCACTGTTTCATAACATATTGGGCAACACATTCCGCCTTGGTGCCTTCACACAAGCCAAACGACACGCAGTCCTACTGTAAGTAGCTTCGACTCCAAGACTTGTACAGCTTCATCTAGTCAACAGACTACAAGTCACTTACCACTCTCATCAACCCACTCTTTCGTCACACCCGCAAGCTACACTCTGTCATATAGTGATTCAAAACTGTGAAAGTCATTTCTGCTACTCTTTCGGGATTTTGCTAATTCCAAAAATCTTGTTATGCAGTTTTTCGTTGCCAACACCTATCTGGCACATCGCCAATTACGTGTCATATATGCAATCTGTTGGTATTATCTACCTTTTGCGCTAATAATTGATAGACCCAACGTGACCCGAACACACAACTTTCCCATCCGGTGTTCATTAGTCTACTTTCACCTACTCGTTTACATTTGTAAACCTTCCAGCCCAATACACTACGTGAAAAACACACCGAGTTATAATCTTACAATAAAGCCATTTTCCTCTTCTGGACCAACTTCTGAAGCCAGTACGAGGTAATTAGACTACGTAGGAAAAAGCGATTCAAGTGGGTTAGTAGTTTAGCACCAAAATGACGGAATTAGGGGGTGGTATTCGGACTGTTTAGTCAGAGGTGTACAGAAAGTGTCTGATTATATTTTTCTTTTGATGTATGGCAATGGATAGATCTGATGCGATTTTTTCAACAATGATTAAGATAAATGCCCTGAAATTTTTGAAGCAGACATCTTAGGGTTATTAAGCAACAAAAAATAAAACTTGTCTCTATTTGTTATCCACAATGTGTACCAAAGTGTTATAGGAGTATTTATCAGCATCATCAAAATCACAGTGTTTTGCCTATGGACACTAAGAAATTGGCCTGAAGCACACACACCCCTTACCCTTTTAGTATACGTTAACTTCTGTCTGCTTCATTTAATTGGTTACCCGTTTGTATAAATATATTTTGCCTCCGGTTCTACAAAAATGAACATCTGGGAAAATTCCGGATAATTTCAACGATACACTTTGAAAAAAGTGATAAGAACCGAACATTGTAGTTTTACGTCAGTTACTGCACTCCGTTTGATCGCAAACGTGCAATCTCTGATTCACGAGTTTGAGCTTCCATATTTATTCATCGTCTGAACACTCTGGTTTGTCGAGTATGAAAGCACAGGCACACATATGGATTACAGCATACTGTACTGAAGCAGTCCATCGGAAAATTCTCATGTTTTAACTCGTATACCAGAAAATGGATCACTTTTGGAGGTAAAACAACAATACAAGAGGCAGTCTTTCTTCTATCAAAAATTTAAGCGATACAGCCAATAAAGACTGTAACCATGCGTATGTATGTCATAAGTCGTACACATCGGAAAAATACTTTATGAACTCCATTTATAGATTTCCTCTTTTCACTCTTCAGTAGATAAGAATGGAGTAACACACCATCTGAAATAATGCGAGGCTTGTAAACCGAAGACGCTCATAATGAACGCGTACCAAACTCAACAATTTTTAGCTCTCTCACGAGGTGTAAGAGGTAAACAGTGAACAGAATAGGGCTTTCAATGAGACCAAAACGGATGAAATGCTGTTCTTAGCCGAAGAGAGTAAATATAAAAAGAATGTACTGTAGTGATTCCTGTACCTGTTTCTGGGTGCATATTGGCTTTATTCATAGTTTGCCCTATGCGGAAGCTCACAACCATGCACCCACTTATAGTTAACTGAATGTAAATCTGGTGAACGTGCTTGCTGAGCTTAATTCTGTGATAGCCTTGACCATTGATGTTTTAGTGATTCATACCTGCCTCAAAAATATAAGCTAAACTCGTGGAACGAAAAACTTAAGCCAGTTGCGTTATATCTTTCAAGATTGTCAAACACTATCGTAAAGCTAACCCGAAAACAGTTCATCAACCAAGTAAAGGACCTATTCATTGAAAGGCTTGCGCCGTGTTCTGACCTTTGTGTACTCCCGGCAAAATTCTGATATTCCTTGTCTAGCAGTTTGTGTGGTATCAATGTAACTCGATGTGATAGAAAGCGCAACACAGCTGAAGAGTCGAAAGCTTTCGAGGTTTGCATCGTTTCCATTATTTCGTCAAAATATAAGCGGCTATAGTAAATTAGTATGTTGCAGCTGGTGTGCAGGTATTCAGGAATGTGTACACAACGGATTCAAACAGGACCGGAGAGAATGGCAGAAGTTTCAAGAGTTATCAACTAATGACAAGGTTGAAGGTGGAACAGAAACAACAGCGCCGCTGAGAGAGAACATTTCTCGTCATTATTTATGGTGCAATTTTGACGGGTACACTGTCAGGGTTAGTCTAAATGGAATCTTCGGTGAGTGTTTTTGCGAGCAATGCTTGATGAAGAGAATTAAGACAAGACTGGTGGACCGACTACTGGTTCACTAACCAATGTCTCCCTACAGATGCATTTTGAAAATTAAGTGCCTTCTAAATTGATTTTGAACTAAGCATAAATACATAGGGTATAGACTGCACTGTGAACACTACAGCACAGTGTGGCACTTTCACGAATATTTCGTTCAGTTTTTGTTCTATTAATCCTTCTTACGTCACATCATAGCTTGAGAGTAGTAAATATTACCGTGTCAGCGAACCGAAACTTCAATACAGATGCTAACTTGAATATTTAAAAACCTAACGTCCTTTATGCGTAAATCACAAATATATGACTAATAGCTTCAGTGCGATTTGCCTTTTTTTGGAGGACATATATAAACATGTACCTTAGAAGTCAAACATCAAATGTCTCGCTAATGAAAAGCAAAAATTATCCCCAAGCACTTCTTGCTCGGATGTACTGTTTTGTTATAACGGTGATCAGTTAAAACAACGGTTTTTGCAAAACTTATCACCCTGCTTAATTCTATTGAAGTACAACAATTTTTTTCAAATCAACTAGTTATCCAGGTATTGCTGAAGAATCTACATGGTATACTAGTTTAGAGGTGAAAGATATACTTTGATGTGCGTCGCAGCGAGAAAACGAAAACACAAAAGTAATCAGCGGAAAGTTTTCGTCTTCTTGGAATTTAGTCATTAAGTCAGTGAACTAGTAGCGTACTTTGAGATAGGTATATTAAGCAGATAGTTTAAGAGCTGATCACTTCACATTTAGTTAAGCAACAAAAACAGCATAAGTACCTCGCAGTTTTCATATGTGTTGTCACAAGGTCATTCGGATGAGTCGTCAGTTGCATACATTCTGTTTTACTGATATATTAAAGTTGGGGACTGTAATTATTTGGTGTGTGATCTACATCTAAATTAACACCTCTCATGCTGTGACAACTTCGGCGTTTTTCGATTATCAGCCAGCTTAATAATAACCCTCACATGAGTTTGAACCTCATCGCCTGTGCACGCACGGGTTGTTCATGAGTCGCTTAGTCTATCGCCCGCCAACAAAAATAAGCACTTTTCCGATCAACCAGAAGTGATTATGTTAGTATCTGCATTTATGTGTTCTGAATTATAAAGATAACGATTACTTTAACTCATTTCACAATGGTATCATATTAGTTCAGCTTACTCCAAAGAACTCTACTACTTTCTCTCTTTCTGTCAAAATGACTGGAGAGGGCATAGGTTGAAGACAACAGAAGTCACTTTATGAATGTTTTTTCAGAATATCAGAATAGTTTTGCCCATTTCCTTTGGTTCAATTAAAATCGAGGTGCAATTTCAGAATACAACTTGAGAGTTATATGTAGATACTAAAGAAATGTTGCTCCAACTTGAGAAACACTCCTGTTTCACAACTCAAACCACACAACTAACAACAGACAAAATCTAGAACGAAGTTACAATATTACTGCCATTAACCGGTTGTGGCAAAAAAGTATTTAACGGGTTGAGAAAGTTCATAATCGTGAGGTCTGTAACCTTAACGAGTGATAATTCCGCCCATACAAATAGAGTTGAATGCTTAACTTCCCACATACAACCTGAATAACCCACTAATCTACAGAAATCAAAATATCGTGCAACAATCTGATGATTCCCCTGATTTCTACTCAGTAAGAAGTCCCAGTCCTGAGGTCATCGATCGCAGTCAGCAAAACGGTTACCGTCTGCTCTAGAGACGATTGCGCAATCTCAACATTCATTGCAAGCAAACGTGACTAAGCGTTTGCATGCGATATTTCACGCGCGCCTGACGTGAGTTTGTCGGCACAGTGGTGAACACAGTTGCTTCCACAAAGCGTGACTGAAATTCTGAGAGCGACTGCGGAAAAGCTGGATGATATTGATCAGGTTCACGTAGCGGATATTTGGGCATAGTGCTTCCATTTAAAAGAAGCTGACTGGAACTTCTATGAGAATACTATGGTTGCAATCACTTCAACTAATACAACCACAAGTTTGAGCCCTAGTTGGAATACTCATGTGTTTGTGGAAGAATGTGTCGAACCTTTGCACTAACTTGCAATCAGTTTGGTTGAATTGCTAGCGAATTGAGGGGAAGCGGATGCTAGGTCACCAGGCCCCAGAAGCGCATACGAAAACGAGGTAAAATCGACCCCGTTGTGGGATGAAACCAAAATGAGATAGCCTACGAAACCAATAGTTACTGTAATAGTCAGAAGTTATCGTTCTCATACATTACCAATAGTCTTGTGCATAAGAATGTTTTCTTGTCTTGTTTGAACATCTTAACTGCAATTGTTCATTATATAATCTTTTGTTGCAAGGGAGAATTTCACATCTATTGCAGTCTGTGTACGTAAGTATTCACGTTACTTCCAGGCTTCACTATCATTTTGGCAGTATTTTAGCGCCTTGTTATAAAGGCCAAATGGAAAACGACTGAAAACATTCCTGCATTTTTTAGGTCTGTCTAATTCAAGTCGCTAAGGTTTTCTGAACTTAGGCACAAGGAGACAATGATAATTCAAGAATTTTGCATGATGTTACTTCTTTAGCCGGCACTCGGTCATGTAGCTCATGATTGATTAATCTTACCAAATCAAGACAATGTGAATAGTGTTCATATCAAAACTGCTATCCAACAGACAACCGATTCATGTAAATTTACCACTTATAGATAGCAAACTGTAGAATAATAATCCGATAGTTAGAGAATTTGAGTAGCAACGCAAACATTCTGTCACTAACCTTTCCTTGCTTGAGTAACCCATTTAAACAGGAGGCTGATCGAATTGTAATTTTCAGGCGAACAAATATTTTGAATCGTACTTCATACATACAGGAAATAAATTTCTGAGTGAATCAAAAAGTTATGGTAGGTTCGTAGAATTCATAACTTGTGTAATTTGATTCACTTCATTTAGAGGCTCCTAATAGTTTGAGTTTAATTTCACCTTTTGTTGGTCAGCTCAGGTTCAATATAATATGTATAGACTTAATTCCAGCATGCCTAGTTTGGAATTAAAGTTGACGTGTAATTGCTGTAGGTGCCTATTATTGTATGATGATAGTTTCGAAAACTTGAGTGGTTTTCCTGTCCACTGTAGGACGAAGATAGATATCAATAACTCAGCTTGGAAGAGGAGTGTTTGTGCAAACGTCTTAAAGTCGTCAATGGTCTTTTGTTCATCCCGTATCCAAATAACATTGTCTATTAACCAAACTATCGTAAAGTTATAGATGATACTGCAAAAAACTACGCACCACACATGTGTAATACAACTAGGCAAGCTGTGATTGTTCACCATGCTTTTACATATTATTTAAGAGCAGACAGTCGGCACCAACTGTCATAACTGATTCATGCAGCCCGCAACGACGTAGTAAGTGAATGAGGATATATGCAACAATCAAGCAATATGTTCGTCTTACGCAAAATATTGTTAAACATTTTTATTTGGCGAAATATGTCAGCGTCAACAAGAAAGGTCAAATATTCAACAGATTAATGACATTTCGACATATTGAAATACCAAAGAAAGGTAGAACGTGTTAAAACACTAGGTATCGGAGGGAATGCATTGAGAACTCGACGTTGTTTTGGAGGTTTTTTAAAACCAATTCAATAGAAATGCGAGTGATATTCAAATTCTTTTCGACGTTTGAAATTGGTGTTATTTTCTAGTGAAAATATCATGCATGATTTGACTAACTTATGCAAATAACAGTGGAAAAAATTTTGAGCTCCATATTCAATTCATAATTCACGACCACTCACAGTTTTACCACGATTAAGATGATCGGAATTGATAGCCTTCAATGTGTTTGTGTTCTAGTCATCTGACTATCCTTCAATTTCAGGTCAGCAGCCATAGCATGCTGCAAAATATGAGCTTTTATATGATATATTGAATGCCACAGGATCAAGGAGCTAATGATAATCACATGATCACCCCACAACTCTAACAACAACCGACATTGTTTTCCCCACCTGCGTTTGCTACTGTTTTTACCACTATTCAGGTCATTAATGATATGGAAAGTTCAAGAACTGAACAAAATCGGCGTTATCAGTAAACATCTGGTTTACTTCCGCTTGAAGATTGATTTGAGTTATCTCATGGTTACCACCGTGACCCTTTAAGCATTGAGTGCACCTGTGGTAAATAACCATAGTATTGGTGAATTCCAGACCAACTCTGTTCATCATTTAATTGCTTCATTGTGATTTAGCTTTGGTCACCTTATTTAGATACCGGAAGTCAGCCGCACTTTTTTAATCATTTGTGCCGTCTGCGTTATATTTAACTTTCAGAACAAACGCCAGTTTCAGTTAATTATGTATTGTGTGGCGTATCGGCTTACGTCTTTTTGAAGTCGGTTTAAAACTACACTAAATGCCACAAGTGCCAAAATTATAAAGTTAACGATTTCCACTTGAAGAGATAAAAGAACTTTGAATAGTTCAACAATAAGGTAATCTGTTAACAGTGTTTTCTATTGAAGTTTATTTCAGCAGGCTCAACTTTTTATATGTATAGCCCGACTAGCAACTCATGCAATCATATTAATAAAAAATTTTACGGCGTCAGGATAACATATCTGACAAGTTGTAGGAAAGGCATTTCACCATCCTAGTGATTGCGATAACGTCTTGCAGACAATATCGTAATAACCTGAACGCAATAATCTGGATGACAGTCATATACCCAGAACATTTTAAGCTCCATCTCTCATAAAACTGATGTGCACTGTAAGTCATTACACGGGTCCTCCACCGACACCGTGTAACTTCTTCGTTGCACTTGTGTGCACACCTATTGTCAGTAAGAAGATGGCTGTCGTCGTCCATTTCGCGCTAAGTGTCGTTGAAAGCGGCTTGTGAGGCATTCGGATCACTAACGTTCTGAGCTTCAAATTATCATCATTAAAAGTCCAGGTAGCACGGCAGAAGTCATTATTGCGGTCGACCGTCCCAAAAGTTTCCGACAACCACCTTATTTAGAACTAATTTAGTTTGCCACACATGCTGTATACTACAAAGTTTGGGGAACAATTCTTATGGAGATGTACTTTGGTGTGGAGATGGAATACTATATCTCAACATGTTCTTGAAATTACCTACCTTTTTTCTAATATTCCAATAGAATCATTTACATTGGAAGGTTGAACCGACCTCCTGGAGCGCGCAATGTTAGAAGTAATGCAGAGAGATTTGTCGATTGATTAATAAGATTTGATGACACTTAAGACCTTCATGCAAGGAGATATATGTGTACTGTTCATGATACCTATGTATTTCCGTGTATCGAGAGGGTAGGCTCACCTAATGACTATCGTTAGTGTCGAGCATATCAACAGTTTATAATCGGCATGATATTAGAATTTCTGATTTACTGATAGGTTATGTTCTCCTGAAATGCGGTAATGATGAAGAAACTGTGGAGCCGAAGGGAAGCAGCAATAAGATGCCATGAAAAGTAATGTTTAATCAACCAGAAACAATGCCGTTGTCTTTGAACTAAGAAGCTAAAGAAATTTGAGTTATATACATATATATGTATATATGTTTCGGGCAACCGTGAATCCGACAAAATCATGCTGTTCATAACAATAGTCTTCAAACCTTCTACAAATGTGTGCTTGCCAGGGCATTCATAAGTCACTCGTAATTTTCGTAATATGGTTGAGCTGGTTAGTTGAAGGAAGATTTACTTATCAACTTTCAAGTACTGAAAGTGTTTAGCAGTGTGTAAATGTGCACTTGATCAGGAAAAAACTAACTGGAATATTCCACGGAAATTTATACGGGTTTCCCTCCTGATTTTGTTGTTTTGATTCGAAAGTTCACATTCGAGATTAAAATATGACGAGTATATGACGGTCAGTTGGGTTGCACTGTCGGATCATTTTGGCTGAGATAGATCAAGGTAGGATCATAACAAGATAAGCAAACGATTGCGGAAAAGGCTTTAAACGTCCTACATACCGATGATGCTAAGAGTGGTCACATGATCGTAGGCCATCGGTTCAGGGCACAAGAGGATTGTTGTTCATATTAGCACACTTAGACAGTCGACAGTTCTTTGGTTCGGCAATTTCAAATACACTGTTTGCAACGTTACGAGCGATGAAGCTGTGAAAGGTTCGATATAAATATTCAAAATATACTCGCTGTTAGATTTTTGTTGCATTGTCACAGTTCATAACCATGATTTTATGAACGTTGTTTCAAAATGGCTGGCCATTGGAAATGTGCGATGTGCAGTCATATTGTGTGTTAAATAAAAGGGTGTGGGTTTTTGTTCGAACAACCGTTATGAGATCAAGGTGAATAATCATGGGTGATTTTATGACCAATTTCAAAGCTTAGTTGGCAAAATTGTGACATGTTGTGAACAGAAAACTTCGCAAAATTTCCATTGCTTTTGAGAATTTTCCGCATATAAGCGACCTAACGATAGATTACCAAGCGTATGATTTGACTGATCAGTTTCGTGTTCATATTCGGCTTCACCTCCATTTTAAGCGGCAGACAAACGTCAGAAAAGTTCAACACTAGCAACAAAACGCAATGAACCAAGTGAATGAAGAAAATAAAGAATGAGTAAAATTATCTGACAAGTGCACTTCCCTCACTTATGTGCATTTCATAACTTCCCCCCAACAGTTTCATCCCTTACAACCCCTTGTTCGTAATATTACCGCTATACCGGCACGCCGGTGTATATGATATAACGGTCTTTATATATATATATATAGATACCGCTACGCAAACGTGTAATTATTTTGAAACGTGACTTCAAAGTAAGTTGTGCTCAGTATTGAGTGCATTTGAAAGGGATGTCTGTTAGCGCTTTTAACGAGAGAAAAAAGTACGAAATATTCCACATCAGGGAGCCATTCGAGTGTCTCTCGAGTATTCAGCACAACTGCCGAAAGGCATCCGTAAAATGGACAGAGGACATTCAAAATAAACTCATACTACCTGGAAAACATCTACGAACGTAAACTGAGTGCATATAAGTTACAAAACACCCTAGAAAAATTACAGAATGTTCTACTGTTAAATAATGCTCCAACCAATCTTACTTACGATAGTTAAGCTTATAGAAATTCCGAAGCACTTTCTCAGCTGTCTTGAAGGCATTCAGTACATTGCAACAGTTTATTGGGTGTCACAATGAAAAGAGCAATGAACGAAACATCGATAAATTTGAGTAAATTAAGTAAGCTTGAATGAATGCATTTAAAATTAGGTCATTCATTTTGTAGAAGGATTGACTAAATTTCATATGTATTGTATGATTTCTTAGAAATAACAGCAACGAATTCTAACTCGAAGAACTAACCTCTCTTAGTACCACTAACTACTTCCAGAAGAGACTGTTTTTAATTCCCCAATTACCGTAATCTAAACAACGTTTAAAGGATATAAGTTACGTAAGCCTTCAGAAATCATAATTGTGCGTTTGTCATTGTTAAAGAAAATGAAACGTATCAAATACCATAGTCCAGCGAGATTAAATAAAACAATATAAATCCTCTGATTAATTTATATGTTTATAGCGGTGGCGAGCACAATGAACCTTGTAGTGGTGGCAGTCCTCAAAAAGCGCAGAAACTAATAATCTCTGGAAAGTGCATATTACCGCTAACCTGGAACGACCTTGAAATTGTATAAATCAATTCAAAATAAATTGTGTGCAAATCTAGAAAAATCTTCGATGTGTCTTTGTCTCCATTGTTAGTAGTACTGACCAATGGCTTTGATCAAAAACGTAGTCATGATTCGAAGAGTATTCTCGCGAAAGTGCCGACATAGTTGGTTAGTAAATAAATGGTTAGCAATTGAATATAATCACGGATTGGCTGAAATGCCCATGTGTCCAGTACAAGCAAACACATTCGTGTCAAACTCATCATAAAAGTGGGCTCTTGTGAAACAGAAGCTTCCGTCGGGAGAACACCGGTCAACCACGGCATTCCAATAGACACTCTGTAACAAGCCAAAGAATTTGACTTTATTAGTGTAGTGGACAAGTGTGTGTGCGCTCCACCCTCGTCCATTAACAATTCTCAATGCTTCTCCTGGAGAGCAGTCAGAGTGTAGTTTTACCAGTCGTCGAACTAGAAGAACGCGCCAGGGTTTGCAAACAAGACGTATATATCCAGTGTTTTCCAGAAATGTGCCAAGTATTCTATTGCAGCCTAACCTAGCACCAGCGGCAGCAACCAACAAGCGACATAAAAAGCGCGAAGTGGACTCCAGTGCACTCTGCGGTACTCTGAAGTGCGCCAGGTGAAAAATGCGCGGAAACCCTCTGTAACGCGTTTCGTTGTCGTTTGACTGACGCCATTATAACCTCCGACTGTTCAAGTTGTGTTCATGACTTACTGAGCCAAGGTCTCATGCTTGTCGATTTTTGTTACCGTTCCAGATTTCCGCTGTGCCTCCGACCTTCAGAGAAACGTGGCTCCTCGGTGCTTCCTCTCTGTCGCACGTTACATTCCAGTGCGTCAAACGACGCTCGAGAAGGTCCAGGTTGAAGGACCTTGTAGAATATAAGTATAGATGTCTCGTTAGTAGAAGAGCAAACACTCGCTACTTGCACGCAGTTTCCTATTGGAATAAAGCTGCACTGAGTTCGTATCAGGTCTACTGTAGCAGACTTGTGCAGGATCACGAGTACAAGACAACCAGACAGGAAAATACGGTTTCGGACGGGATCCTTATAGAAGTCACGCGGTCGCCGGTCGCCACAGTAAGTGCTTAGAGCTTACTGCCAATAATCAAAAATGTAGGAGGTGCAACCAGACGGGGTCAAGATCTTGCATAATTCACTCCAGAACTAAGCTCCATTACCGAGCTTGCCCTGGCGAAGGACATAATGACCGAAGTGCCCGTAGGTTACACTGCCATGCTACTATTATGCTCAACTTTATTCACGATTCTATCGATAGAGTTGTTGACCCTCATACGATGGAAAATTATTTAAAAGATGTTACATGAACGCAAACGGCCAGTACGTGACCGCCTATGAGAAACATGCATCTTCACTCTGTACAGGAATAATCTGAGTATCAGTGACACGGCTACCATCTTATTGGTTCAAATGAGGAAAGGTAAACACCACAAGCAATCCCGGCTCTATGTCTGCGAGCCATTCAGGCTCATTCAGATGTCGTATTCCTAGGGGCAGTGTGAGCATTTATTGAATAAGTGTACTAAAAAGTAGCGCAGTAACAAACTTGAATCGCAATCATCTGCAATATCGCATTTGGGACAGAAGCGAAAGTTGTTTTAAGAACGGTCACCTTAAAATGTTTCAGTGAGACCAGGCATTCACGGCTAACTCACAGATTCCCGCAAATGTGCCACAACCAGCATGTAGCCAAGATTGTTGCTGCTAAACCTGGAAAGCGTTCTCTGTGAACGTCAACGAAGGTTCACCGAAGACTCCGAAAAACCAGTGGTGCTTCTGTCACTCAAAAAATGCAGACTTTATCACTTTCAATGTTTCTGACAAACTGAGGAAATTGCACTCCAGCGGATATGGTTTTTTCTTGTTGTTCCATACTCCACTTCGCTAATTATCCGTACTTACTGCATCACACTGCATCGCACATCTTTGACCTGATGAAAAATGAACTGTAAGCGTTCGGTGATTAACAACCAGCTCAAAAACTGCAATGAGCGTACTTATAAGACTTGAAAAGTGTGTTAACGTCTATAATGTGTCGTTTCGGTAAAATAAGTAAGGAATTTTGCCCCACCAAACTAGCGTTCGTGGCACCTACTCGGTGTTCTCCAAGTGCCTCATCAAAACCGCCTACTGACACCTGATGAAATGAAGATACTTTGCCTGGAATTTCTACTTTAATATTTCGAAGAAATATTTAGCATCTCACAATCACGCCAAACTGACCATTTGCACTTCGCAATAACCTTCAAATTGAAGTTTAACTTTTCCATTTTTCCTGTTGCCATTCACTAGGACGGATCTTGGATGGTTTTATTCGGCACACTCCGACGAGCCATGTGGGCTGTCATAATGCAATATGCGATATCGGATGAGGCTTTATACACCTACTAGATCAACTTCGAGAGGATCCAGACTGACAGTGTTTTGGTACCAGCCCATGGCAAGGTGAACGGCTCTTCTTTCACATTGCGAAATAACCTGTTTGCTCGTAAAACCCAATCAAAATCTGTCGTGCATCGACGTCCTGTTGCTGAGAGGATACACGAATAGATGGAGGTAAACGCAAAGTCCGACCACCATGTTTTGTTAACGTTGAAGAAGAAGGCATCTAATCTCCATCCGCGCCTCCTGTAAGCGAACCCAGGTTTTACGAAAAGTTTTGGTTTTTGATCCGATCCCACTGGCCGGTGGCTCTCTGAACCGTAAACACATGGACCTTAGCAGAGGAAAATGGAAGAGTAAGGAACTCCAGCATTCAAGCCCTGAAGTACATCTGGAAAAGACCAACGACGTGGTTGAGAGAGATATGTAACCTGTGTATCTGTTTCAGGGACAGAATGATGATAGCATCGATGGCGAGTAATATTCAGGGACAAAAATGATCGGTCAACATATGCATCCAACCAGCAGCCGTCGGGATATTGGTTACTCGTGCTGCTATCCGAGTCTGCTGTTTAAGTGGCTACCTGCGTTGAGATTGTGACGCGCGATATGTGTGGTAAAAAATCGGCGACTGCGCTATCTATATCAGTTTGTCCTCCTTTCCATAATCACTCTTATTCTTACACTTAAACTGCGCGCGTGGCTAATTGCCCTTTATAGTAACGTTGAATCTCGTACATATCCAAGACTTAAAATCACCGGCAAATCAAACGTTCCTTCTGATTTCTTAATAAATTTCAACTTCCTATCACTGAACCCTTGTTTATCTGCACCTTTAGTGCTACGTACAGGTTTTCGCTTCGCCTTTACGTAACTCGAATTCGGCTATGTTCACATGAACAACTGGTCTCTGACTTTGGAGATTTGGTTGGCTTGAGGTTTGTTGTTCTGTTCCTTCTATCAGTCTGTTTTTCGTGTGCACTTCACCTCTAAAATTGCTCAGACGAGCGTCTAAATGGGTTTAGGTTTATTATCCAGCGGGTTGATAGTCTGATAAACGATATCTGTAATACAGACAGTACTGTTCAGGATGCAGCATATTGACACAGCGTCATACCAAGCGTCAGAGGCTAGCCTAGAATACTGCCTACGTGTTTGTCAACAACACTGTGTTCATTCCAACCTATTTGGTCGTTCTTTCGGACGCATTTTTACTTGGAATATGGTCCCGTTGACCCGACCGTCTGGAAAAGCGTTGATGGAATGGTCGATCTTGGGCTACTGAGTGAGCTCTTTCAAATCGCCACGAACCGTTCAACCGTGATCATGGGTTCAAATAGCAGTACTCGTTACCTCTAGTTATTATTCTTCCATTATCTTTATTAGTTGTTAGAGCAGAGTTGATTTTTTGGTCGCAAAATGGACCTTTTTCTTTCAACAATATCTGATTAGTTTCATATTGAGCTGGTTTGTCGGTTGACTGATATTTACTTTTGGTATGTCTGTGGGAGTTTCTCAAGGATTGGTACTTGCTCCACTGATACTTCTGATATGCATCAATGATCTTCCCGTGCTTATCTTTAGCGACTCCCTCCTTGCTGCTGACTCAAAAATCTGGAACGCATGTGAATCCAATACATTGCATATTAATTGCTGGTCGGATGACTGGAGTCTACTTTTAATTAACAGTAAGTGTGCACCGATGTCACTCAAAAGAGACTCCGGGAACTTAATCGAGATACACGTTGCACAAAGTGTAATAGATATCGCGAAAGTTGACCTCGAAAAGAACCTATGGATTTGGCTCTCATCCGGTTTATCCTTCTCTCATCACCATCAGTTGGCCGCCAAAATGGTTCTTATGACTTTTGGGATAATAAAAAATGCCTTCCTTCGCATAGACCGGGACGCCTTTCACATGCCTCAGAGAGTCTACATAAGATCAACGCTCGAGTGTGCTAATCAAATGGTTTACACTGGTTTGGAGAATGACATACTCGTCACTGAACGTGTCCAGCGAGTAGCCACCAGAATGGTCACTGGCTAGCGGCATCTCACCTAGGAGTTCAGCCTTGAAATTTTTCATCATTATCCATTCCAGTTTCGAAAACCCTTTCTCTCCAGTGCAGGACTCGTGTGACAATTCTTCACCTTAACAAGTGATAACAGTCGAAGAGGTCACAACTGGTAGCTCTATGAGCTTTGATTCAGGACCTTCCTTGGGTAACAGTTCTTTTCTTATAGAGTTATCAACCACTGGAACGACCTTTCACTGAAGGTTGTTAGCCGCTTTTCTAAGGACCGTTTCAAAGTGTAACTGGTTCCCGTCTACTTAATAAACCGTTAGGTTGGTAATTTACTCTGTTCTACTAGATCATTATTTCACTCAGTCCTTGGTACTCTCTATAGCCCCCAAGAGCGGTGCTACATGCGAAACAGAACACCGCCGGACATCGAAACGAACAAGCTGACTGGATCCGTGTAGTTTTGTCCCTCAGCCTTAACCCCATGAAAGCAGCAGGAAAGTGAGTCAGTATGTTCGATAAACGCAGACAACTGTTTTCAATAGGATGCAAGAACCCCGGGAAGCTGTATAATGTGAGTGGAATGTAGAGTGCTTCATAAAATGATGTGACAATTGCAGGAAGTCAGCCGTTTTAGAGAGATTTCGGGCCGTCCGCGGATTTCTCGGCGTAACAAGTTGAGCAAACGGCGGGATCACCCAATTCGGAATGTGGGATGGAACGTGGGTTTGGATATGGATCGCAACCGGGTGTGATGGCTTACTGCGAACCCTCGGATTCGTCGATGATATTGATTTTCAACGACCAGCGGGAGACAACCACGTGGGTACCGCAGGTCAGTACGTTTACAGTGAGCAATTCACTGAAGCGAATAAGAAGAATTCTGGGGTTAGCACAAGTTTGGTGCCTACGCGAAGTCAAGTGGCATTACTCAGAGGGAAGAAGTTGTAGCCAGACACGAAAGGAATACATGAATAGTCAGAAGGCCCAGCGTATAATATACGAAGATTACAACGAGTGCCAATAACTGATGTATTACAGAGGGTGTGATGATACAGGCGCCAGGCACGCTCGAAAAATGGAAGTGCACATGGCACCAATGGCCCGCATAAGCCAAACAAACGAGCACCACCGCATATAACAGTCGAACTTTAGGCGAACGTCCCTACTCTCGTGTGCAAAAGATGATGCAGTACTTCCGAAAGTGTCTCTCACACCATATGGCTGACACACTGAAGTTGTCCCCAAATCAAAACGCAGCCTGCACGAAAACGCAACGTGATTTCAACCCTCCAAATAAGTGATGATGAAATGTCGCCAGTCACCACTGAACAGGTATGGTTTATCCCAAACCGCTAATATTTGATCAGCTTGCGATTAGTTCTGGAAACCTCGATACCATAGGTATATCAGTACCAATTCCATGAACCCCCGGCAAGGTTCCGACCGAGTGTCGTTTGCCCCGGTGCTGAACAGTGTCGCAATCAAGTTCACCAGTTCGCGTACTAATGTTTTTGGATCAGACCATACGCTGGTATCAAGGACGAGTAAACAAACATGCAAGGACGTAGAAGATGAACGTGAAAGATAAATTGGGGGGCTGGTGATTATATGATTTATATGGATGAGCAGGGGGAGGGCAAAAAACTGAAGCTTCATAGCATCCCAAGAAATTCTTGTTTTCAGGAATCGTTTATGACTTGCTGAGTTTTAAACAAATTCTCAAAGTTTTTGTCTCCGCAGTTTAATGAAGGTGAGTTTGCAGCGCTGACTTTCCATAAGATTTTCCGGCTGTTGCAACCTGCTGCTGAAACGCATTGTGGTAGGCGCTAGCGTGAAAAGTGAAGCAGACTGCACGGGGCTGTTTAAAGGCGGTCAATACTTTGGCCGCAAAGTGCGAGATGATATGGCAGGGTTTTTTCAGACCTCTCAAAATAATCCGACTTCACATGATCAGTGTTCCTCTGTTTTCCCCAATACCCTTGTGCAATGTTCTATGGGAGCGATCCATCCGTTGAAGTGTCTTGAGGGAACCTTAGCCGGCTCGCTTGAGTGAGCGCCGCGAACCATCCGCTGAAATATCAACTTGTGACACTTTGTTTCAGGTTATGAAGGAAAATGCAGGTTCGATGGATAACAGCCCTCTAAACACTCAAAGAAGTGCAGTGGAGGCAAGTTGAGATCTGGCGGCTTCCTGTTTGACGGATTACATCGACGGTGGTGAGAGCCACTTTTGGTCGTCGATATACGCATTTGACCACGCTGTTCGCATCAGGGTGGTGCACTGTTGTACGTATACGATGACATTCAGGCGTGTTCAGCCTCTCTGCGAAGAAGCCGTTTTTGAACCAGGATCCGCGGACTGTCTCAACCGTGGTTAGCCAACCGAGGGATGCTGCCCAATGTTCAACAAATGAGCGCGTTATAGTCTCCGAGTAGACAATGAGTATAGGGGGCCTTCGATCGTCACGTGAAACGACCTACCATCGTCAACACATAGGCCATGTCACTGAAGAGTGGCAAAAGACACGCAATATTGAGTGGCGGCGCGCAAGTCGAGATGTGGTTAAAATACACTGGTCAATCGCGGCCGACAGGTGGTGGTAAACTTTAGCTTGTTGAAAAGCTAGGCGAGAATGTGTCTACAGGCCAGGATCATTTGATATACCGAGCAAGAAGTGACTACGGGAAACAAGTTAGACTGCATCCTGGATAACAGGATGGACCAGACCATGTGGCGTGACGAACACGTGACGTTGAAAGGTTGAAGACACAACTGGGCAGGGGTGTCCGTGGAAAAGTATCGCACAAAATCGTTCAAGGTGCTGTCACCAAAGTCAGGTCCGTGGTGTGCAAATATGATCACCGGCAGGAAGCGCACAAATCATTCTCCGTACGCTCTGCGATGGCCACTGCTGATACTCCGATGGTGTCGTGGTAAACAAGTGTTGTTACACGTGAACGGGCAGAAGCCACAAAGTTATCAATGTCAGAGAGGTGTGGCACGTTCGTCACGAATTGCGAGTTGGAATCCGGGTGAAGCACTTCGCGGGATGAATGGCGCTCGGAACGGTGGATCGAATTTTTGAACTACCATCTTTTGAAAATCCGACTCGACCCAATTCTCCAAAATATTCACCTCTCTGCATTCAACCTCCCCTGTATCTGGACGTTAATTAGACCTTGACCAAGACGATTTTGTTTTGTCACGTCAATTCGATGGTTGTGCGAATAGCGAATTATCGGTCATCGTAGCTTATTTGAGTGGTGCGTCTGTAGTGGCCAAAGCATGCCACAATTGTAATTTCGTTAACCTACTTTCTTCTCTTGCTCCTGTTCCAGAGATCGGCGCAGAGGAAGGATACGGAAATGGCCTAATTGAATAGACCGATCGTTCGTCACCGAATACATCCCCAAACTCCCCTTTTATACGTACTTTCCCCCCGAACATTCCTATCCCGTATACCCTTTTTGATGTGACACGTGCTTGTGGTAACATCTGGTCGATACACGCTGTCTGCTGTTATTGTTCTCCTGTGTTCCTTGGTCNCATATTTTAGCCCACGATCAGTCGACTGTGAACTTGTATCTGCTCTGTGCACTACAGAAATGGCGATGGGGATGGGATCCTCGACTAAAACAGACGATTTTGAACCTCCTATCATCCCATTCAAAGAGGGTTGCTAGCTACCATTCGTTGACTGTTAAAGACCGGCTATTAAACCCCCTCCATCCTTCGAATCAGGTGCTAATCTCCCGCTCTGGCGGCGGAAAGTGTATTTATATCTTGCAAACATACCGACTGATCTCCAGGGCCCGTAAATCCTGAGTATGTTGAGTGACAATGTTCAGCAGGTCTTGTGAGCCTCTGATTTACCTACAACAGCGACAACCGGAGCAATTTGGAACAAGCTGGATGAATTATACCCTGTCCCCGACGATCGTGCGGAATCACGAACGCCGTTCTGGAATCGGAGGCAGCAACTCGGAGAGAGTGTGGAGGGCTAAGCCAACCAGCTGAGAGTGCTATTTGCACGGGCATTTCCAGGCGCCCCGAAGGAAACAAAGGATTTGCTGGTGTTCGAGAGATTCCTCGAAGGTATCNCTTTGCAACTCGACGACGCTTCATTTAGGAGCCGCCTGCAGATTTGTCGTGCACAATCAGTCTGGCCCGGTCATACGCGGAAGCAGCTGAATTAGTCCCAGAGCGAGACGGAAAATGCATGGCAGTGAAACCTCCGACCACGCCGATCTCATTGGGAGACCGTTCACGCGTACATCACTGGGACTCACCACAGCGAGACCGCGGCGTCCAACGTTCATCAGGGGCTCACCAACGTGCACTTGGTACTGGTTTGCCGTTGGATCGCCGAAGCGTGAGACCTCCATGGGGGCGGCAGCCTCAAAGAGGACACCAACGTAACTGCACGGAACAAATAAACGGTGAATGTCCCAATGCCTGTGGTTTTTATATTCCGTCTGTAAACGCATCTAGAATTGAGCCTACGCCGCGTATAAATGTACGTTTGTGGTCGGGTGTAGTGAGCCCATTACTGGATACGGGTGCCTCTTGCAGCCTGTTGCGCCCAGAGTTCACTCTGGGGTTCGGTCGACGTCAGGACAACCGGAGACTTAAAGCATCGGATGGCACTGCACTCAGATCGTTGGGTGTGACACGAGTACCAGTTGCCATTGATGGGCTTTCGGTGGTTCATGATTTTGTTGTCTCAGAAGAAATACCCTAGGAAGCGATCATTGGAAGTGATTTTCTGAAACGATTCAATCGCACTACCGCTTTTGATAGACAGTTGTGCATGTGCGGTAATTGTGAACTGCTCTTAACCGTTGAAACTCAAAATGAAACCGCCTGGCACGTAGGATTAGTCGACGTATTACCGGAGGATTTGGATCTCCGTATCGATAATTTACTATCAGCGTCGAAGCAAGCAACCACAGCAAACGGCTATTTTCAGCTTTACTCGGTAATTAGCAACCGTGCGGCAGCTTTCGCCTAGGAGGGAACGACCCTCGGGCGAACTAAAGTACTCGATCACCGAATTCACACCGGATTCACGTTACCAACCAGACAGCATCCACGACGAGTTCTAGTGCAGTACCGCGAAACGCTCGAAAATATGATTGAATCAATGTTGAAAGATAATTTCATAAGACCATCCAAGTCCCCATGGGCATCGCCAGTCGTACTGGTGAAGAAAAAGGATGGATCCTTAAGACTATGTGTAAATTACCGACGGTTAAATAGTGTGACACAAAAGGATTTGTTCCCGCTCCCACGTATAGATGACACGCTAGAGACACTTGGAGGGTCAAAGTGGTTTACGACGCTGGATTTGGCCCCTGGATACTGGCCGGTTGAGGTCAACCCCAGCGATAGAGAGAAGCCAGCATTTGCCGTCCCAAGAGGATTGTATGAGTTCGAGACAATGCAATTTGGATTGGCTAACACCCCCGCTACTTTCCAACGACTCATGCACATGGTGTTGAAGGAAGTTATTCCGAATAAATGTCTTGTGTACTTGGATGACGTGATCGTCCATGGACGAACGTTGGAAGAGCACTTGGCTAATTCAGACTCTGTGCTGGACTGTCTCATACATGCAGGATTGAAGTTAAAACCGGGGAAGTGTCATTTGTTACAGCGCGAGGTTAACTTTCTCGGACATGTTATAAGAGCTTCAGGTATACGCAGCGACCTTACGAAGATACGTGACGTTCAGGAGTGACCGGTACTAATATCGACGGAGGAAGTGAGGAAGTTTCTGGGGTTAGCATCCTACTGCCGTTGGTTCGTTTGTCGGTTCGCCGAAATTGCGTCACCGTTGCACAAGCTTACTGAAAAAGGCCGGAAGGTCGAGTGGGCAGTTGAACGTCAAACAACGTTTGAGAGTTTGCTTCAGGCTCTAGCGTCCGCACCCATCCTAGCCTTCCCGGATGTGTCTACAACGGCGAGGGCATTTATTCTTGATACTCAAGCAAGCGATACCGGCGTCGGTGCCGTGTTGCCGCAGCAAGACGGATTGAAACACGTGATAACTTATGCTAGCAGGAGCCTTAACAAGCACGAAAGAAATTATTGTACAACAAGGAAAGAGATGTTAGCATTAGTGACTTATGTGAAATATTTCCTTCATTTTCTATTGGGCAAGGGATTTGTGGTGCGAACAGACCATCAAGCCCTAAGATGGCTGAAAGAATTTCGCGAGCCCGCAGGCCAGGTGGCACGCTGGTAAGAGCAGCTACAAGCCTTTGACTTTGAATGCTAGCACCGCCCAGGATGACAGCATACTAATGCCGACGCATTGTCGCGTCGACCCGCTAGTTCTCATGGGGATTGCATATCTTGTCAGGGACCCCACGTACTGACCGTCACTCTGAAAGTCCCTACGTCGGACGAGTGGGCGGAAGCTTATAGGGACGACCCAGAGAGGAAGCTTATTTACAGCCGTCTATGCAATCACGGGGTGAAACCTACGAAGGCAGAGATGGCAGCCACGAGTTGGGAAGCGCACTTTTTGTGGGCAGCTTGGCCGAGGTTACGACTGTTGGACAAGGGGTTGTACTACCAATTCAACGATAATTATGACTGCAGGATTGTGATCCCTCAGTCGAGAGTACGGGATGTATTGTTGCGCGTGCATACCGAATTGGGACATGTCGGTCAGAGAAAGATGGATGAAGCTATCAGCCGACGACTTTGGTGGCCACGCCAGAGACGTGACATTTTTAATTTCCATAGCGCATGTTCGGAATGTATGTGTATGAAATCTCCGCAACTACCTCAACGGGCACATCTGCAGTCAATGTTCACTGGGTACCCCAATAGGATCGTTGGGGTCGATTTTATTGGACCATTACCGGAACCCCTCGCAAAAACCGCTATATTTTGGTCATGGTTGGCCACTTCACCANAATCAATGGTCACTGGGTACTCCAATGGGATCGTTGGGGTCGATGTTATTGGACCATTACCGGAAACCTCCCGCAAAAACCGCTGTATGTTGGTTATGGTTGACCACTTCACCAAATGGTGCGAAGCGATTCCAATCCCTGCTGCAGATTCAACCACAACTGCAAGGACCATTTTTGAGTATTGGATCGCACGGTGGGGAGCGCCAGAACAGCTGCATTCTGATCGGGGTTCTAACTTCCAATGTTTGCCTCTAAGGGAATTGTGCCAACTCCTAGGCATCCAGAAGTCACGGACTACTGCGTATCATCCACAGGGTGATGGATAAGTGGAACGCATCAACCGATCTATCAAACCTCTGTTAAAGACGTTCACGTACAGGCCATGTACGCGAGACTGGGATGTTAAGCTTCTTCACTGTTTATTGACCTATCGAGCGACGGTCCACACATCCAACCACCACTCTCCACATAGTATGGTCACTGGGCGAGGGCTACGATTACCTGTCGATTTAACCTTGCCATTGACTGCGGTAAACCCCCTTCTAGCTAGCGAATGTGTTACAAAGCTACTACACGATCTTCGCCTGGCGCATCAGTGGGCACGTAATGTGCTTTCCGGCTGCCAATAACACCAGCGGGACTACTATAATAGGAGAGTCCATGGAGCACCGTTACAGCCCGGCGCGTCGGTGTACCTACATAGTCCAGTGCCGCCAGCTGGTATGCCACTGAAGTTTCATAAGGAGTGGTCGGGCCTGTATATTGTAGAACAGGTGCTCTCAGACAATACGTGCCGCACCAGGGACCCGGAAAAACCTGATATACACTCGTTTACATTCCACTTCAACAAGCTTAAGCCAGCCACGCAAGGTATAACTGTATTACCCCCACCAAACAGAACTGTTACGAATACCGACCAGCCAGAAGCAACCATGCATGTGGAAATCCCCGTCGAAGTAGGAACGTCTACAGAAGTCGCTCACCCATACATTGAGGACAATGTCTTTCTCGTAGGAATGGATGGTGTAGTGGCCAAAGCATGCCACAATTGTAATTTCGTTAACCTACTTTCTTCTCTTGCTCCTGTTCCAGAGATCGGCGCAGAGGAAGGATACGGAAATGGCCTAATTGAATAGACCGATCGTTCGTCACCGAATACATCCCCAAACTCCCCTTTTATACGTACTTTCCCCCCGAACATTCCTATCCCGTATACCCTTTTTGATGTGACACGTGCTTGTGGTAACATCTGGTCGATACACGCTGTCTGCTGTTATTGTTCTCCTGTGTTCCTTGGTCGTGTTGTTGTGACGAGCGTGAATTGTGGCCGTTGTTCCGTGTGTTCGCTGTTTGAGTGTCCCTTCTTTGAAGGTTCCTGTCTATAGTTCAGCCCACGATCAGTCGACTGTGAACTTGTATCTGCTCTGTGCACTACACATGCACCCCTCTTTTGGAGGTCGGCTCATCCCCATTGATTCGAACCTGTTGATTGCTCGGATGAGCCCTTTTTGGTATGAATGCCTTATTGTGTGATTATGGTTTTTATTTAGCCCGTTCAGCAACAAATTGTAACCCATTCCCTGAAAACGATCTGTCGATCGAAACTGTTGAGATTGTCTGAATATCCACATCGATAATTTGTTCAGTAGTACCGTGGCATTGCGATCCAATCCTGTTTTGAATATTCAGATCATTGGTTTAGTGCTACGCGTTGCTCACCGTCTTTGTGGAAGATCGTACAAACAGTCACAGAAGGCATATTCCAAAGGTTTATGATCGGCAAAAATCACAATCTGGCAACCTTCAGAGACATTTCCGAAGAGAGGGATGACCGAGCAGATACCTAGTAACTGACAATTGAACGTGTTGCAAATAGTTTCAGTGGGTAATAGGCGTTTGGAGAAAAGTGGAGCCGATCTCCATCGGCGAACTTTTGGAGTGCGGTAAAAACAACAGCTCCGGATGCGTCTATGGATATTTTATTATTGGAACTGATCCAACAAAATAAAACCCTGTCATTTATCACTATCGACAATCGATCGACAATGAAAAGCCAAGTTTCAGCGCGTGGACTTCGTGTACTATTACCGACCCTGGAAAATAGAGAGTACAGAGAGACACGTCAAGCCAGCGAGGCACGGAGCGAGTTGTGATTTTAGCCCCGGGCCGCATGTTACAAAATGGTTAGCTTGACTAAAACAAAAGTAGGTACAAAACCAAAATCATCGAAAATGTACACCGAATGCGACTGTCAGCATATCATTTATTATAGTCGCTACATAGCTCCCCCCCAGAAGGCTAGTAAGTATTACACAGGCCTTCGTTATTGCAGCGAGGGAGGAAAAATCACATATCACGTCTCTTAGACTGATCACAGTTACAGGGTGATACACGCAAAGGATGATCGCACGTGATAAGGAATGTCAAAGTTAGAGGTGGAGGGGGTTGGTTCAAAATAGTTGCTGCGCTGAGATGGTTCATTTATTTATGTTATTTAGTCTCCGGTGCGTTTCTTCTATATCGCAGCGGGCTGTCCAACCCTGAAAACTCTTGAGAGAAAAGAGGGGTAGGTTTGTCCAGTGCGGTACGATAGGTCGATGGAAGTTGTCTCTCCACGCACCATGTCCGGATAGTCTGGAAGACAGAAATCACGGTGAAGTACCCGCAGGACAGGTGGAAAAGGATAACTCACCGTGTCAACGTATCCGGTGGACTATATAATTTCACAGTCGGCGTTTCATGGACACTACAACTTCGAGTGTCACTGCCTTTGGTTCCCTTCTTCTTTGTTATCCTGTCTACAGTTGATAGATTCAAAAAAGAAAAAGATTAATAGGCGAATAGACCTGGTCCAGAACTATGCCAAGGAATAGTACGTGGTGTTTAAACTGACAAGTATCCTCAGACAGGTCGTGTGAGTTGATGCTAGGTGGACTGAAATGAAACCGATAGCGTAGATTTGGCGCTGTTGGTGTTATCCGCGCAACCGCTCAGTGTGAAATGCTGTTGGCCTAGAGATATCCATGGTTTGCACAGACACGGTGAAGTATTCCTAGCAAACGTTCGCAAACAATCTTATATGGCTTAACAAAGCTTCTGACACGGTGTTGCAAAAACGAATTAGCGTTGGAGATCGAGGGTGTCTGTGTGTCGATGAACAATAAGGAGTGACCGTGCAGTGAGGATATTATTGCTAGTGTTGTTCCCCTTGCAGTACCTGCGTTAGGTAGTGCTTACGACGTTGCAGGGTCCGATGCCAGCTGAAATGCGCCGTGGCTGAAACCGCACTCGCGTGAATGAGCGACATAGGTTGTCTCTGGGTCGGTCCTGAATGTCGAGAATGCCTGATCTCGTGCGGGAATAACCTACCGAGGAATGGTGTTATGGCAAGCGTTAGTGGTTCGAGCCGTGTAAACATTTAATCCGAGGTGTTTGCCGTGCTGCTTACGACTGGAAGAGCTACACCATTGGGAAGATGTACGATGGATGGCCAATGAAGCCAGAGCTGCCAGATTGGTTGACCCGTGAATATTAAACTAGGTCAGATGTTGAGTGTGCATCGTTTTGATGAGGCGTAAATGCAGGGTTTGTGCACCGTTTGGCTGCAGTCAGCTTTTGACTGCGGTATATGGTGTCTGGATGATATACTAGGTCAAAGACATGAAGAACGGCATGGAGAATTTAGTTCAAGCCGCGTCGCGAAGCAGCGATTTCTGCTCCTAGAGCCTCAATGTCTGATAGACCATGTTTAAGGTAACCACCTTATCGGGACCCACACGTGCCTACCTTAGAACGTGTGGTAGATTGTGGTACACTCAAGCAATCTAGTTGCTGAAAGGCTTCATTACTTAATCAGTCATTTTTGCTGTTTCGGCAAGAGTTTGTGGATGTGCAACGGAAACTACTGCTTGTGTGGCTTATGAAAATCTTTGAAGCCAGAATTTCCGGAGGCCCACGTCTATGCGAGAATTGCCGATGATTTGTTTCGTTTGCGCTAGCGGCGTTGTAGGGCATTTGTCAACTAGTTTGAGGTCGTGTAAAATTGTCTGTATTCGGGTCTTTTCGGTTAACAACTGCTTTTTTTTTATAAAAAGGTCTCGTACTTGAGCTATACGGTTGGTTTACTATAACATCGCGAAGCTGTAAGGTAACTTCGCTCGAAAACCTAACAACTGACAGAACCTTGTTTGATCAGACAAAATTCCGTTGTTGAAAAATTCTGCTTATAAGTAATCAAACCAGGGAGGGTTATTTTCAAGGAACTGAGGGACCGCTAGAACATTAGTGTCAACGCGGAGGCTGCTTAGGTATGATTTTGGACAGGGGATGGTAATTACGGGGTTTATATATCAATAACTGACTAAGCCGAATTGAGAATATATATAAATACCTATACGCCGGACGTATACACGAACAGAGAAAAACAACTGGTTACGTGTACGTCGATAGAGGCAGTATACATGCAAGTATGCAACGGAACGAACTTATCAAGACGCAAGAGACGACTGTAGCGAAACGTTCGAAATTTTCGGGCTCATCAATTGTTGGAACTGATCCAACAAAATAAAACCCTGTCAGTTATCACTATCGACAATCGATCGACAATGGAAAGCCAAGTTTCAGCGCGTGGACTTCGTGTACTATTACCGACCCTGGAAAATAGAGAGTACAGAGAGACACGTCAAGCCAGCGAGGCACGGAGCGAGTTGTGATTTTAGCCCCGGGCCGCATGTTACAAAATGGTTAGCTTGACTAAAACAAAAGTAGGTACAAAACCAAAATCATCGAAAATGTACACTGAATGCGACTATCAAAATATTATTAATATAGTCGCTACACTATTGGTGGTAGTTGCGTCAAAGCGATGCATCATCACTGCAACGGCTAACCTGTATTTGTGCGCTCGAAGGAGCCGACAGCTGCATTCGACAACTGAACGTTGTGTTCCTAAGATCGAGGAGCAGTTCGGCCTAAGGTTGCATGCGTTGCACGCGTTGCAGGCTAAGTCGGCGCCAGCAGTTATCTATGTCGTTAAAACGACGGACGGCAGCAAACGCTATAGAGCGGGAGATGTTGAGGATCGTATGCACCTTGTCGGTCGGCTGCGGAATACATTGCTAGCTGATATAATCCTCCAAGAACTCAACTGCTGGTTGGCCGAATGCCCATTGATCCACACCGCGAGTGACGTTTTATGATTCGGATCGTTCAAGTAGCAATCGCTTATCGTCCTGGTGACCTCCAGAGGAGCTTATCACTAAGTGATCATCGATAAAGGGATGGAGGAAGTGAAAACCTTTCTTGCCGTCGTCGATAAACCGCTTAAAAGTTTGGGCGGCGTTCTGAAGTCCCAACAACATGGCGATATTGCCGGTGGCAACGGGGATCTGGTGATAATCTCCAACCATGTCGGGCCTCGAAAACACAAAGGCATCTTTGAGACTAGCTGTGATGTCCTGAATGTGCGAAATGGGGTACCCGTCGGGAGCCTTGGCACTGTTGAGTGTATGATGTTCTGCATACGGAGGCCACTCTACCAACTGTTCGGCACTATATAGAGAGGCGAGGCCCAAGAACGAGTGATGCTAAGCTCTGACATGTGTCCGAGGCCTTCAGTTTATCTGGGTTTGAACGATGGGGTTTGGCGAACACCAGCGGCAAGTTGTGACTATGTGATACTGTTTTGCAGCAAGGTTAGCCACCCAAGTTCAGTGGGATATCGCTCAACAGGAGGGGTGTAGGTATACGTGATGGATGAACGATACAGTGAACTGATCACTAGCGCGTTGGTCGAAGCCCCAACAAAAGACAAGCTTGTCTTACGGTTGACTAGCTGACGGTGTCGCCTGTCGACTTGTAAGTATAAATACTCCGATGAATCGATGGCGCTGATGGACATTTGGACGTCTGCCACAGTGGAAACTTTTTGGAAATTGCAACGAAAGCCTCATTCCAATGAATGTGAAAGCTGGCCATGAACAATAACAGGTGCAACATTCGTTACAAATAAGAATGATTGTGCCTGCGTGAATCGTTTGCGAAAGCCCGGTGGGAGGACGCCGATCTCTGCACCAGTGTCGATGAGGTAGCGAAGCCTCAATTCGCGGTGTCGAACGATGAACAGGCGACTTCGGGGACCAACAGCGTCGTTCATCGCGAAAGGCTGGTCGGTTAGTTTGCCTGATCCTTTTTGGAGAGGAAACAGAGACTGTGACAGAAGCGAGCAAGACCACTAAACTGATATTGGTGCCAACAGTGTTCAGTAGATGACTCTGCTTCTACGCACTTGTTTTCTAGATAGCGGCCGCGACGCTGTTGCGCTAAATTTATGGGAAAACAAGCGCGACCTTTGAGTGGTGAACGTCTGAATCTAACGCGTAAGCTCGTTCACATGGCCAGGAGTGCTATTGCTTCTGCTGCTGCAGTGTCGGCCTACTGCGATAGAGCTGTTTGAGGTCAAGAGTGAGAACATTTTGCATATCCGTAGACAGTCGCTGCAATTGTATTCCCTTCAGGAAAGACTCCTGGGGCAGCATTAAGACTACGAGGCGTTGCATGTAGCGCAGGGGCTGCGAAAGGTTCTGATCGTCTAACTTGGTAGTGTCCAGCATTCGGGCGATGCGCTGACGATCGAAAAGACCAATGCGCTTGATAATGGTCCCTTTCTGGCTGCTCGCATGACTTAGTTGAGTCCAACAGCTCCAAAATATTGCCTATATTGTCAATGACAAAAGGCGGGAAAGCATCGACCAAGTGGTGGAGACTCGTTAGTTCCGCGACAGTATTTCACAACGTAAAATTGGCCTCTAACTGTGCAAGCCAGCGCCGAGGATTATCTACCTAAACGGTGCGGATCGAAACAGGAAGTGCATTGACGGGAACGTCCGGCAAAATAAAGTCTGTTTCTACACAATGCTGACATTCTTCACCAAACAAGGCAGAGTCGGCCGAAGTTCGCCCTCATCTAGCCACGAGTCTTACCAGAGTTGGCCAGCACCACAAACTGCAGCCTTGCTCACCCCAGCCAAAGCCAGAAAGACAACTGGTGAAAACTTCGCAAAACCCATTTCAGCTGCACTGGGCGATGCGCGTATAACAAATCGCGCAGTCTTGTTGGTATATTTCTATCAATTCCGCCCACACCCTGATTGTCTGACGTACCCAAACGCGGTCGAAGCCACGTTGGGTTTCAACGGACGAACAGCACAGTTGAAATTTAAGAAAGGTTGAACGAACACAGTGTACGGGAACTTCCATAATGAACAAAACGCCCTGTAGAAGTCACAGTGTTCTAAGATATTAAAATCAATATCATCCAAACTACTTCGTCTTTTTCGTGAAACTTTCGTCTAGCGCTTATGTTCCAATCCGTTGATTGAATCCTTCAGTAAAAAGAGATTTGAGGATACAGTAGAATAGGAGTGCCTCAGCTAATATGCAAAATACAACAACAACAGCACATGAAAATAAACTTATAGAGAACTTGTGCTTGCTTTAGTGAGTGAACGGTTCATCCTTGGTGCGTCAAGACGGTTGCAAACAACTCACTCGAGCGTGTATAAATCCGGTGACCCTTGCAGAATGCGGTATAAGCGTCTTGCAAAGATAACTTTTCCGCACTAAGTACGTCTGTTAACTGTCCACCTACTGTGAAAGCGTCCGTTTACCCATTTTCACGATAAAAAGCGCTGAAACAATAGTAGATCGTTGCAGTGGATAGGATACCATCACTTTTACTCTGTGAATATGAAAGTGGCTCCGTAAACTTCATTTCCATGCGTCATGGCATCTGCATATGCCTATTAAGGGGCTGACTTTCGGTCGTAGTTTCACCAAGTGTTTGCTGGATAACGAAAATTAAGAATAAATAAACAAATGTAAACGCCCTAGCAGCTGGCTTCAGAAAACAAGATACACTCGCAAAGACTTATAGAATACGCTGGCTCATCAGTTTAATCGCGAACTTACGCTGAATTAAGGCTGTCCGGATATGCACGAAAAACATCTGGCACGAAATTGAAATACGAAAAACTGAAAGAGACCGACCGTGTCTTTCACGGCAGTTACAATGTCACGATCAACGCCAAACTACACTGATGCACGAAAACAGTTGGGGAGGTTAAGGATCAGACCGTCAAACGCACGAGTAAGCCGGATTTTTTTGTGGTGCCGCTGAAGTGCATAGGCCAAGAAGCATGCAAGCGAACATACGCGGTCCCATGCAGCAAGCGGATGGCAGGAAAAGATCCTTATGATCCTATGTGCAACATGAACTAGGATTTGTGAAAGAATTCTACAAATCGTAAAACAGGCAGACTGATGTTATTCCCAGGCTACAACAATTACAAATATGTATGTATTTATATCTACGTGAATGGATTTATAGACATTTTTCTATGTTTTAATATATGTCTGTAAATACACATATATATGTATAATAGATGCGAACACTGTTTTGCGGGACAAAACAAAATGTGCTTGTATGCCGTGGCTGCTAATGGACCAAGACGACTGCACATAACCCATATTCGGATGATCCGAGAAGTCTTTTATTCGATAGCTGAAGACTATTAATTGTTCACTAATTGAAACACAAACGGACGGAATGCCCTCTGCTTACGGATCATCCCTCGGTGAGTATGTTAGAGTGGCCTCAACAGAACTGGTGTTGAGTTACAGGACTCACCTCACCCAGTTGACACTGAACTACGCTCATGACCTTCGGGGACAGAAGAATCTTTGCTCAATCCCCACACAAAGATATTAATGTTACGGTCGAACTCCACGTAATTTACATACATGCACACATGTATATTTAGTGTCTTGGTAAAACTGCAAACTTTAGTTTGAACTGTTCGAGGCGACATCACACCAGCACAAATACCTCACCGTTGACTGAACTGTAAGGCCTGACACCGTCACTACTGTTCGCTCGAAAGTCTTCTATGTGGATGATTATTTCATACAATCTCAGGGAAACTCACCATATGAGATTACAAAAATTGGTCCTGTTGTTACATCTCAAATGCTTCCCGTAATCCTATCGTGCACACCACTTAGCGTCCAACTTATGTTGACAAACGCCAATTCTTCCTTATCGTCTTCGACCTCTTGTACAGGTGGACAAATTAACCTGCCCTCTCGTTTCCGCTAAAATGCCTCAGTATTGCATAATTTTCTTTTATTCCAACATAAACGCTTTTAACAGATGGCCTGGGGTGTCTTTTTGTTTTATACCTTTCTTGATATCGTCGAACAACTGTTGCACCGGACCGCACTGTGCATGTTTGCTGGATTTGATGAACAATGCATGCAACACACAAAAAACCCTACTAAGCACGCTCATTGATGTTTCACACAACCTCGGTGATTGGCAGTCAGCTGAAACATACCACCGTTCGACTGTAATTCAACACGATTGTTCCACGTCACCAACTACGCTTCAGACATTTCTTATATTTCCAAGTAACATCGGATGTTTCATGAATATAATTTACTCTCGGCGAGTCCAGTACTCAGCTCAATTCGTCATTTTATATCGAGACTTATTATAGTTTGTAGACCCGCCACAGACTTGGCTTTAATCGTTGCGCATTTGTGAAGTTTGGAAGTCTTTTCTGGACAACGTTGCCCCTGCCAGTTCAGTGTTTGCTGTCAAAGTTACTTTTGAGCGGTATTTACAGCCATACTCCAAATCTCAGGCTTATTTTCTCCATTAGGATCAGTCAAACCTGACATCGCATAGTCTGAGTGTGATATGCAAATCCTGAAACGACAGAAGTGGGTTATTAATACTGACTTAGAAGGAACGTTACCATGTGTGAACGGTGAGATAGGTAGCGGGTTTCTGTGTTCCAGATGAGCAAATATAATACAGTGATGCAAAAAACAGGGTATAAGTGAGAAATTCGGATACACTTCGGTTTTCCACGACCGAAATACGGTTTTTGGAAATGAACTAAGTATTACCGTACCATCAGTTATGAACAGGAACGGAAAATACAAACCGACCAGTCACCTTGAATTCGAAAATGAAAGCATACTACTGTAAATGCATAAGTAGAGTAAATTCGAATATGGAATTGGAATTCACTGGTCAAGTGACACGCAGTACGTCTACATTAGATTTGGGCCTGTGTGTACTGTCCAAAACACCAGTGTGCACATTAGGAAATACTGAGCAATTCCATCGCCATTTGCACGCACAGTAAAACTTCACGATTTGATTTTCCACAGCATCGACAAATGTTTTTGAGCATTCTGTCTTTAATAACACGTTGCTCTTTTCTATTGTTGATGCTTTATAGAGGATTCAACAGTCATTACTAATTTATCTGTTGTATAACACATGCCTGATATCATTACTAGAGAAACGAGTGAGGCATCGAGACAGAAGATTGTGTTTTAAGTGATAACTCGTCAACAAATTGCATGGTCTAAACGACTGAATTGATCTTTGTCCAGTTGGCGTTAACAACAGTGCTATCTTGGGAGACTGGAAGTGAAACGTACGATTAAAGTTAAAAAACACAAATCTCACTCAACATACATGGTTAAGTAAAACTCGGTTTGAAGACTACTACAACTGATGGAATACTGACCTAAATACTAATCTGTTCAACCGAATAAGGAAGTGTGAACCGCAGACACGGATGAGTTCTAATAACCCCAATACCTGTTTAAGGACTATGTCAATAAGTGACTCATATGTAGTCCCGGAATTTTGTTCGAACAAGTATGAACACAAGCGAATAATGACCACCATCGGCACCAAGCCAACACATTGATGTGCCTAAATACCGTAACGGGTTATATCGCATCTTGAGTAGCGAGGAGTATCCCGTCAATGGACTATGACGGATTAATGCTACACAATGGATGCAGCAAACAGTCGACGTATTTACAGAGGGTCCGAGAGGGATATTTCAACAGTAATGAATCATTACAGTTGTTAAATCAGCGGAATAATCGAAACATGCCACTTAGTAGCCTTGTCTTACGCACGGTCTGGGCTGGATATATATATCTTAAAATAGGCAGAGGGCAGAAGATTATACATAAATACGTATATATATGCAGATACCGAGCGTGGTTCTACAAATTCAGTAATAAACAATTTGAATAAACAGTAGCTTTCGATCAGGTTTATAAACGCATACAACCGTGCAGCAGAAACGGAACAAAGTGTCCGATTAATTCCAGCGGTAAAACATGCAGTTGGTTGCAGTTACTCATATAAACAAATGTGGTAGGCTGTGGTAGGAATATGACTATTATTAAGAAAGTTGAATCCAGTTCAGTTGTTTACGTGCGATGTAGTGTTTATGGATGCGAAATAAATTTCGACGTATCTAACAGTCAGGGGTAAGAGCGAATATTGTAAACAGACGAATCACAAAAATCCGGAGATGAGGGCATACTACGGCAAACTTGTAAGTAGAATAAAGTGAAATGTGAAATTGGGGTTCACACCAGTGATGCACCGACTAACGTGGTTTGTATCAGTAAATCAAATTTTCCTTACCGAGTCTGTGTAAGAAAGTGTTAACCCCACTAGATATAGCCACCTGATATAAGACATTGCTGCGCAAACTTCACAGCACGACATATCTGATTCCGTTTTGTCTGTGAACCTGATCAGCACAGTTCCACTCTTCATTGACGGTTTAACCAAATCACGCATTAAGATACATCATATTTAGACAAGACAGCATACTGTCTCACGGTTTACATCAACATGAGCTGCGACTACGCTTCGATTTACGCGACACAGTTTCGGTTCAACACCGTTCCCAATATTTTTCAAATTGCAATTCACTGTTGCACATCACTCGAAACTGACTGCAGTCCCCACACTTCCGGACTTTTCAGCCAGCCCTTTTCGAAAAGAAGCAACAAATTATCATTCTTGTCAGAGAACAGTAGTAGTGCATATCTTCGCCATGGTTAGGAGTTGAATTCCGGCCACGCTTTCATGAGGAAACCGTACCCACTACTATTGATGAGTAATAAGTAAGGAGAAACTTGAGTGTAGTGCTTCCATCCAAAAGGAGCTGGCTAACAAGTCTGTGTGAATGTGAAAGCTGTGACCAGTTGTGAGATGTCTGATTAATACCAACCAAAACCATTCACTATTTTTCGGTGAATAAAGGAAGGCTTAATCTTCATTTATTGCCCAGCTGAAGAGCGCGAAGATACATCACATACTTGATATACGATAAGAACGAAACCGCCAACGTTGGTAACAGGAGTAGCAGAAGCGAGGCATTCAAGCCAAGGTTGAAGGAAGGTGCATGAGGTGCTCAAGTGATTAATACATCAAGTGAAACAGTTTTTGTCCATTGAAACTTCAAACAGAGTTCTTCAAAACGCCCATCGAACTACACAGAACGGACATATTTTAAATATATCAAACAGACATCACGGTTTGCACGCTGGTTGTGCACAATCAACAGTGACCTCGAGTCCGAAATATAGTTTACTTTTCGTTATAAGTCTTCTCAATTACTGTGAGAGACATCAACTCCAAGTGCCACAGCTCAGAAACCATCAAGTATGCAGGTTCTAATCAACACAAGTATATCTGAGGAAAAACGCCAACGTAACAATGACCCATCACAAAAGTATTGTTGTCGTGCCAATGTCGTGAGTAAATGTCACCATATATTGCACGTGTGCCATGGATTAACTGAAACACCACAAGAGGTGTGTCTGTTTGCAACGACAGAATAATAAACATTCTCACTTACAAAAACACCATTGCACGCGTCCGTCTGTTAATTCGATGTAAGTAATGCAGCACCCAGCCGGAGTCATTATTCGAAATTGCCATCGGACAACTACGAAAGGTTACATGAAATCATTAAGACTGTATACATGCGAGAGATTCATGTTTCAAGTGAAAAACCCAGGCTCATAAAGGCTACATTAACACGTTACAGTCTATCACGTGAACAGTGCTTTGGTAACTTATCGTCTAGTTTACATAAATCACACGGTTAGCCAAATAACCAGAACAGAGCGGATAACTTATAGAGGTGCACCATCAAATGAATAGCATGACATCAATTAAGACTGACTGAGCACTGGAACCTTGTATTGGATGACCTCAAATACAGGTTGATCTTGGAAAATAATCGTAGTAACACCGTATTAGCAGAGGCGTTACACTCGTAATTATCCAACTAAAGAGCATATGAATGGATAAACCGTGTGAGCCTATGAGAGCCAATGATAATCTAATGATAGTTAACTGCAACGACCGACTGATTTGGCAAACAGCAAATATACTCCGCGACAAAACTATACAGACAACCTATTATCGATTACCAGCTTCCTTATCATCAAATCGACAGTAGTCGCTTTTGGCCAAACACGAACAACTGGCGTTAGAAAGCAGTAGATTGAATTTAGCTTAGATAACACTTACAGAAAATGAATTACAAAAAGCATGGATAAAACGGCCGCCAACTGATTACTTTGGCGTCAGACGTTTCGGAAACCGGATGTCATCTTACAGACGATGTTCACGTGGCTACGTCGTCTTACCAATGGTCAGAGTTTGAACTCATTGCCACGTGACCAAGACTTCATTTCTTATGTGCTGTGACGTCATATTTTGAGGAGGTGAACGGACCAACTTGCAGAAAGTGTTGACTTCAGCCTTCCGAGAGAGATAGTCGAGCATACGAGAAATTGTCAGAAGCTCACAGATACCGTTAAGCACTATCTGTGAGAGCCAAGACACTAGACAAACCAAGAGGATGATGAGCAATTTTATTAATTCGAGGTGAATAGATGATCTGAGTAGCTTCCAGAGGCAAACTTAAACATGTATCTGTGAGACGCGAGATCATGAGCGCACGGCACAAACGAAGTAGAAAAAAATGAATCAGACCAATTCTCCATTTCAGCGATGGATACAAGGTCGTCTAACGCCGGCTGGAACGTAAATGCCTAAGCTCATCAAAAGGACCACGTTTGCTTTAATGATCAGGGAACCGCGAAGTGAAAATCCTAGCGACGTGATCAGCAGAAATGGAGAATGTGCGTCGGCCGACAGATGAGTTTAGGGAGTATTTTTGGTCCTAACCGTGAACAAACCGGGCACAGAAAACGGTGTCGATATGCTGAAACAACCTCTGCTACTTCCACCTCTTCAACTTGATAGAAGACTGCAATTCTGCAGCAAAACGATGCACCAATTCACGCTCTATAGCAAGAGGGGTTGAGTTTTGGGACCGGCCGACATGCAGGTCTGACCGCAAACTCGTGGGAAGATCTGTGGGACCTAGTAGTTCACCAATTGAACAAAAATGTGAGGATTCACATCTAGACAACTGGATTGGCAGTTTTCCTGAAGTGAACATGGGTTCTAATGTGCCACGGTTTATCAGTGAAAATGTATTCGATCGATGTATTGAAGTGAAATGGCAGAAACGCGTTGTACCAAACCTTTGCAGAACCATTTTTCCTCTATACTAACCCGCTTAAACCGTTTTCTACCACGACTTTTCAAATAAACTTTAGTATACTGCCTTCAAATAAAGCATATTCTGTGAAAAACCGTTGTCATCGATTCTATAATAAGAAGGGCTGTCAAGGTGTGTAATACAAGTCAAATCAAAGACTGCCAGCTAGAACGAACATTGATGGACGAAACGCACGTAAACAGAGATGAAACGTATAGTCGAGAACCTTCAGCGGAACTTAGAAATGTGAACCATAACGGAACGTAACTCTTAGCTCTAATCGAAAGTAAGGTTCATAATAACGGTCATACCCAATGACAACAATATGCAACAATTAATCAGACGGTCCGTTACGTAGTACACAACTGCGTGTGTACGATCTAAGTCACCAATGAGCTCCACCCCGATAGTCACAAATCTGTATGATCCATCTCCCATTTTAGCAATACTCCGCAGACTACAAAAGCTGGAGCGTCCTGAAAAAACCACCAGCGTTAACGCAAACGAATGAGAGACCACTGAGGATAAATTAATGGTCCGGAACAAACCTCTCATTCACCTGCCTAACATGAATATAAACAGGCATCCAGCGAGCACCAAACAATTAGAACGAAATTAACGCCGGAACAGTGCACACAGAACAATTTAGCCTGATCAGAAACGAAGGAGGGCATAAATGCTTATTCATCAACATAAAGGGACAAAGTAAAAGGCCCAATTTGGACAAGTCGATAGCGCCATAATGTGTACAGGTTAGGACAGACAGGAGAGAGAGAGAAAGAGAGACAGAGGGAGACGTGGAAGGGAGCTGGACGATTGAATAGAACGAGTGGATCGAACAACACAGCCATGAGCTCTGCTGCTGAAGACGAACAGCAACACGTGACAAGTGGCGACGGTAACTAGGTCATTCCAGTGACAAGGAAGTTAGATTCCTATGCAATTTTGTAGTACCAAACACACAGAAGAACGCGGTTTTAGCCAGACAACCGGGTGTGCGGGTGCGTAATCAAAACGCAACACCACACGAAAGCCAACGACATCCTCCCGAGAGTGAATAGATAAAAGCATAAGTGAACCACGTCAACAGTTGAATAGATAGACTGACTGGCTGATTTTGAATCAAAAAGATAGGAGATTTCAAGGCTGGACTCAACGCGGCTTTATCCAAGCTAAAGTGTCTGACCCACCATGTAAGGGAAACCAAGATGACTAACCGAAACAATGTGATATATACACAGGAAAACCAATGAAGAGTGAGAAATTGGAAGATCATCAAGATCACTTGTCACATATTCCACGGGAGGGTTGCACAGAGAGACGGGATGTGCCCGGTGATCATGAAATCGAAATGTGAACTAAGAAGCCGGCAATTAACCGAGTACGGAATATTGCAATGTATCGAAGATTATGAATATCACTGTGCATAGGTGTACACACAAACAGAACAACCAGTGGGAAATTGGTGGGTCCGACATGTTAAGGTCTGAAACGGAACCGAAAGCGAACAGGTAAGGAGTCGACGAGCACAATGCTGAGATATGTGGCTACCAAACACGAGGGTTGATGGAAGCACAAGAAACGGAGTCGCAGAAGTGGCAAGCAAATGAATGCACGGCCTGCAAAGGTTCCTACCACCGATCAGACACACTAATAATCAGTGCGCAGGTCAACACGGACAAGGGACACAGAAATACACGTCCAAGAACTGAGTGCAAAAATGTGAATGGATTGACGGGAATGCAGGGTTTGAAAGAAATGGCAATGGAACGACCGTCGCAGGCAAACCGTCGACCACAAGCTAGGCCAAATACTTGTACACACGGCGATCATCCTCCATACGGGCAAGGAATTCGCGTTCGATCAGTGATTCAATGCGCTGTTTAATCATCACTGGGGTTGGCACAAAGCGTGATTTCAACTGCTCAATCACCTCGACCACTAGCTGACCGTGGCCAAGTGTCTTTCTGGCTTTCATCACACGAACTATTGTGGCTTCAATCACGTAGCGTCGGTTTTCGTCCACACGGGTTCGGGTTTCCTGTCGCTCCGGCTCGTTCTCTTTGACCGTGATGCTCTGAACCTAGAACGGAACGGAGAGACGATCTGTCAACTGTCTGCATATTTTAAGTGTACATTCAACATGGTTGAGTTTGTGATGGTGATGCTGATTACCGATGTCTAGGCCGCGAGTTCGAGCCCGGATAGTACAGAGCGCTCCTTTCTTCTAGCTGTGGGAATTCATAAGATTTCTCACGCACGCCACAAAATGACCTCAGTAATGTAGACAGAGAGTAGACATTGTGAAATTTATACACTCCATTGGCTTTTAAGAAAGGTCGTCAACATCATCTAAACTCAAATGTTTAACAGTAAGGCGCCTACGCTCAATTCCTCGGAACTTATAAAATTTTAAATACTGTGCTCATAGTCAATTGGGAATACCATAATAAAAGAAACTTAGTTCCCGCCGAACAATACGGAAGAAAATATCTCTTGCATCATCATCATCGAGTTGGATGAAAGAAACCTCACGTTTTATACACATGACCCACAGTAACGGTGAATCACGTGCAAACAAACTAGGTGAGAAGAGATCATCAAAAGAAAGTAAAAATGAAGTGTTCATATGATAGAACGACCTTGGTGATTGATGGTTTTAATTAGCTGAATAATGAAGTGCGGGAGAAATCCGGTAGAATGCACTCACCTTGAACAATGAGGACAATGCAGAGGTTGTACATCTGGTCAGGATGGGCGACTTGTAAAACTTACGTAACAGATTTGTACTCTTTAGAACTCAGATGGAGAATAACACACGTTCGCTGGATGAATTTTAGGTGACATCCAACCGTGAAAAGTCAGGGTTTCGGCTGGATTCGAACCAGCGAGAAAAACATCATACACCAATGTGGCGAGCGTTTTTACGAGGTGGGCTACGAAGCCATATTTGGACTCGGTTACCCCTCTGTCCCACTGTCTCATATGGAATCCACCAGATTATCAGGGCGATCGACTGCCCCGGCAGCACTTCTCGGATAGTTCACGCTTGAATCCACCAACACTACTGTTGAGCATATAAATTGTATTATCAATAAGTAGTTTGGCAGATTTGATTACGTAGGTGAGATTCAACCGTGAAAAGTCAAGGCTTCGGCTTCATTTGTTGGATCCCACATGAGATAGCAGGACGCGTGGGTAACAGATTCTAAACGGGAGATTTCCGAGTTCCTGGTGCGGCTTCGTAGCTCAGCTGGTAAAACGCTTGCCACATTGAGGCATGCTGTTTCTGTCGCTGGTTCGAATCCAGCCAAAACCCTGACCTTTCACAGTTCAGTCTCACCTAAACCATCAAACCTGCCAAAATAGTCATCAAGATAAATTTTAGGAAATTTATATTTGACGCCAATCCACAACCCCGTCGTAGCAACAATTATGATAAAAAAAAGCACCACGAGAAAAGTATACATCCCAGTTAAGAAATCGTAGTGGGTCTGATATGAGCCTGAATCTAAGAGTGCTTTCGAATAAGTCACTCGCATGAGTATGCCTTTGGAAGCAGGCGGTAAAGGTATTATATCAATGTAAATTGGTCAATGACCTAATTAACCAAAAATTCGGCTAACAAGACCAACCATTTGGTTTTCACTCCCAACTTTGTCATACATTCCACATCTGCAATTTTGATGGGCGCATCTTTTCCCACAACCTATTCTCAGTGAACAACATCACATTACTGGTTACTGATACAGCGAATATCTGTGTATAACAGGTCAAGTCAATAATGTGATTTATGATGCATCTCAAGAGATGAATTTTCAGCTTTTCACATATATCTTCGGCAAACGATGTAAAACAAAATTCACGTACATTTTAGTAAACGGTTTTAATCAGTGATGAGTAGTAGAGCATTTTGGCATGCATATAGATTGAAAATCACCCAAAACTGATCGCAGCTGTCGCATTTTCATACACTTTCTAGTTGGCCCGTTTCGAAAATAAACACCAGACTTGAATTTCGCTCTTGTTACTGCTCGTCTGTAGCCTGTATCTTGACACTAGCTGTTATTAGAATTCCGGTCAAGCTTTCATGAGGTAACCCTGTTGTTACGCCATTGACCTCAAATTAGGCATGCGAAATCTCAGCCACATTAGCTCGTGAATACTGTTCAGATGGTCCGATCATCTCGAGAAGAGACACACTAACTCACCGGTTAACTTCAATCGATGACCCCTCGACTAGGAGTTCTAAGTTGAGACCACAGGAATCATTAGCCTGATGAGCGATATTTTGATTACTGATGCAATCACTGTCCACCAAAAAGAATCGTGGATTAGGTTTCACAGCTAATCCACCAATAAGAGATTCAAGTTAGTGTACAGGTCGCGTTAGGCGAGAAATAGCAAAAGAAACGCAGAACCAAAAGCGTGTGGGAACTTGTTTGCATCTGGATATTGTTGGAGTTGTCGAAAGATATTTAGAGGGGCCAAAATAAGGCAGCCGATTAATATCGATTCGAATTTGTAACAAAAGCTGAAAGATGATAAGAACTAACAAAGCCAACTAACCGTTTACAGAGAATGCTGTCAGACAGACGTTTTGAGGAACAATAAAAAACTTGTGAATCTTAAACAGCCACGGGGAAACAACGGGCACCGTGGATGAGCATAAATATATTTACAAGCCGACTGCTTAAGTGAGGCAGAATGGTGAGGGACCTAAAACATCACACTCTTGTGCGGAAAGTGGAGCAAACACGTCACGCCTTTGTTTCTGTTTGCTCCCAGACAGACAACAGAAAGTAACCGATGTAACGGTTTACGATCCATCAGTGGATGGAAAGCCGTTAGGAAATCTCCCACATTTAAAACTGAAAGTCGACATACATGGACATAAGATGACAGGTTGCTGGACTGATCAACCCGTCAGTTCGGCACTGTTAAACAAGATGGCCCAAAAATTACGGTACGGTGGTTGGTGTTCGACACGAAATCCACAGTATGTTTTGTTAAGAAGAGTGTGACAACGAATTGGTACGGATGCTATAAATAAGAACAAGAAGGAGATTGTGGCGTAAAACACACCAAGACCAATGGTAGGTGACGATGTGACTGAGCCACTAAGTCGATACGATTGTTTACGATGAGTGAAACGATGTCAGCCCAGTAGGGAGTTTGAAAAAAAGCCTCGAGAGCACTCATGGTTTATAGGTTCCAAATTTGTTTGACCTTGAACCGCTGTTCATATACCTGGAGTGGATTCCCAAAAGACCCTCATTTCTGGACCTGGTTCAATGTGAAGCCACATGCTTTGTCAAAGAAAAATTCCTCACTATTACTCTTCAAATCCTGTTCAGTCGCAAAGTTATTATCTGCTCCCATTTATTAATTATTACGCCGGAGTGTTATCCTGAACTAAACATGTTTGTTATGCATTCTTCATTTGTTCACGGTACTTTGGATCACGGGTCTACTAATCCTTCTTTAAGTACATGCCATTCAACAAAAACCCGCGTCAAAACAGTTTTATTGCAACGAATAACACTTTTAAAATGTTTTATCAACAGTGCGCTTTGGTCATACACAAGCATCCAAACGGAACTATAAGATGTACTGAGGCTTGACGGTACGGTAAACAAACAGGGATATTTACAACTATAAACATGCACTCAAGTAGAATTTAAACAACACACTTCAGAATTCGTGATGAGTAGTCCAGGATTTGGTTTATTTTCAGGTTGAACACCACTCACCTTTGATTGCACCTTTCACATTCAGACAGACTTTCCCGCCAGCCTCTTTCGAAAGAAAGCACTAGACTCGAGTTTCGCTTTCATTAGAGCTCATAAGTAGTGGATGTCCTTGCCACGGCCAGGATTTGAACTCCGGCCACGCTTTCATGAGGCAATCGTGTTGGTCGATACAGTGGTCAATGAGGGCGAAACTCGAGACACTTCACAATGTTGAAAAGTTGAACAATTTAGGCAGTGTTCAGGCCCCTGGAGTTTGCCTGGCAAGATCAACACGTCTTTCGCCACGCAATTAGAACACGCCGGCAAACCACAGTGTTGCCTGTGCGGTGCACCAAACAAGTACGCATGCAGGTAACCTTGTAAACCATTGTGAAGTGACAACATTGACGGTGTGCGCCGGCATGATGCCTCAGTCCTAGTAACGCACGGCCCTAACGGCTTTCGGGTCAATAAAGGATCTTGCGGACCACGCGAAGGCCATAAAGAACTTCGCGTTCAGCGAATAAGCACTCTGATAGAAATCAGCCATGAGCGGGCAAATTGTAAGCACATCGTACTGTGAAAAGCCTCACGTCAATTAACAGTCTCTGTTTCCGTCATGGTCTAACTCTACTCAACAGTTAAGTTGGTGAGTTGGATGGGAAATTAAATGACAAAAGGAGCTGTTAATAGGACGGTAAGGAGAAAAAACAAGTGGGCGTTGACAATGACTGAATACAATTGGTTGAGCCTTAACAAAATCCTTTAGCCCGAACGATGCTCGCGCGGGGCACTATTTCGAGGCCCTCACCGCACCCGTGTAGACCTCAAGTGGGTGTAACACTAGGGGTAGCTTGCAGCATAAACATACACTACAATGAGGCAAGCGCAGAACGGTGCAATAAAATGGCATCACTATGATCTATCGAGGATGTCCTGTGCTGTCCGTAAGACACTGCAGTCCACGGTCACATCACCGAGATAAGTCGTGTCTGGGAGTGGTTTTACACCTTGACGAAAGCAGTGGAACAGTGCACTTTCCAGGGCGCTGTCCATAACATAGCTGGAGGATGCAAGATCTTGTTCACTTGCTAAGCGGTTGAAACCAATTACGGCCAGCAGCATGGGAAAAGAACCCGTGCACATACACAAGCCATAATATCATAGTAACATCAAGGAATATCGCGACTACCATTAAGTTGAGGGGTCATAGTTGTATGTAGGTCAAAGACATTACCAGTAAATCCATTCTTAGAGGAAAAAAACAACGATGGCTCGAAAATATATAACCTTTGATTCAAAAACCAAAACTGTGGGACATCGGTTGGATGATAGCGGAGCAGAGAAAGTCCGATTTCTTCAAAATAAGAGAGCACCTGAACGCCAACCACAAACAGGGGCACTAGAGGAGATTGTGATTTGTTACATCACTAGTCACTGGTCTGCATGGTATGAGTAAATTCTTAGGGTTATCACAATACCGACCAAGTTTAGGTCAACGAATCACGAAACTACGTAAGCCACGACAACGTAACGTCTTTCTGTGATAGTAATGCAATAAGTAGATGCAACGAGTTACAACCAAAAGACATGCGTAAATAGAGCAAACCAGACGCTAAGTATTAGCTAAGGGCTATTCAACGGAAAAACAGATGAGTCCCGTTGTCTTTGAAATTCCATTTTTATTGAGAAACAGAACAACCGAAGATGGAATGCAGTATGGTAGAATCGCACAACAAGGCAGACATATCCAAGAATCAATCGAAATGAGTGTAGATATGTTATCAGGCAGATATCAGCCAGTAATAAACTTTCAGGCTAACAACAGGGAGAAGTAGTTACAATTGTAGCAATATGATTCTGACAGATAATCAAATATTTTACCTAAGAGAGAATGGACTATACATTTTTATAAGTCGATATACATTATATTGGAAAACAATTATCAACATATAGAATGTGCACAAATTGCGCATACATGATCAAAAGTGTTGACATTCCGTCGATCTTACTGTCACACCGTATAGGCAAACAAGTCGCGATTTGTCCTCAATTAATTACCTTTCTGCATTTATCATTCGCTGGTTGGAGTTTTAGCGCACTGAACACGTGAGAAGTCCGGTGTTTTACGATTAACCAGGTGAATCGATGGGTAGGAAAATCTGACAGAAATGATCTCTTTGAATAGAATACTGAGATGTAAATCACGTGTCATCCTAGAGGGTGATATTTCGTACATTCTGATCACACACACGCGCGTAGCCACAGCGTCAGGTAGATGGCTGGTATTGTCAAGAACTGTGGTGAACGATGTCTGTAAACACTAATGATGTCGGACGTATGTACAGGGATTGGCGGACAACACAGAGCCTTATTAGTTAAACAGGATACACTGACATATTCTAACTATTTTGAGTAACCGAAAAAACATCCTTGTGTTAGTTGATGCTCAGGATACTAGACAACAAAATCTTCCCCGTGTTCAAAAACTGTTTGCCATGATTCTGTGCATACCCTGTTGAACATTATAAGGAAGCCCGTTGTTCTCGTTTTCGTTGACCTAATCCCTGGAACAATAACCTCGGCTCTGAGAATTTGTGGTTCGATGGGCAAAATCAGTTACACATCAACGCATGATTGTGATATACAAAATGTTAGCCTGGAGAACATTATGTGATTTAGGTCTAGTCAGCGTTCCAGTGTTGTATGGTAGACAGCTTCGTTTGTGAGCAATATAATACTCACAATTTGGGTAAACATTTCGGAGTTAAAGGGCAAGTGTCAACGTTAGAAAGACAATGGACCAGAAGCGACTATTGGAATAGTGTGTACGCACTATGGTGGACGTGCCACCAGGGCGAACGACAATGTGCCGCTGCCCAATGTGCGTGAACACACGTCAGCCGTGCAAACGTGTGTACGCGTTCGTGGTCCTATGTTTTAGCACTAACCTGCACTCCTATATTGCAACGCTTCTTGTATTGCACTTCAAAAATCTTTCTTCTCAGTGTAGATCTCGTCATTGCAGCCTCTCTCT
>QNGE01000971.1:31595-46118 GCA_008508345.1 Paragonimus westermani | reverse complement strand
CAGCATCGGATTTTGTTATAACGAGTACCGGAGTAAAACAAGTTGTTTAAGTGCGTCACGCGTTGAAACAAACGAGCTACAAGCGGAGTCGAGCCGACCAATGAGAAAGCGAGAGCGTCAACACCAATTGTAATTCTTCATTTTACCGATGCGTCTAGTCTATAAAATAACCAATAAAAACTCAATAAACCGAGATTTGCTTTGTGCCACGAAGACTGACTTTTGCTTTCGTTCCGGAAGGTAGCGATTTTCAACAGTTAGGTCCCTTCATTTTCTGTTCTTTTTCTTCCTGATCAGGGCTTGCACTTTTGTTCATGGTTGTATGGCAGTTAAGCATCAATGAGAACTGACGTATTGATGTCTACGGTGATGAGGATGAATGTGTGAGATTAACCGCGCGATACGAACACGGGTGTCCTTATGAGAACACGAGCCGGAGTTCTAAGGACGGGTGCGGCAAGGGTATGTAATGTTGATGAACTCTAACAAGAGCAAACCTCAAGTTTATTGTTTCCTTTCAAAAGGGGATCGCTGGAATGTCTATCTGGACGAGTAAGATAAGAGCAATCACAGCTATTGTTCAGGTTATGTGCACTAAAAACCTGACCACGCGCCATTATCTAAATCGATTAAAACAAGTGATCGTAAAAATTACTCCAGTGGTTAGCTATGGGAAGGATGACAGGAGTGGCAAGCTATTGCTAAGTTTCACGCGTAGAGATTCAGATAACGACTCACGGAAAATCTAAGGATTTCATAAACGACAATCAGATAACTTAACACTGGAGATAGATAGAACGTGAATATCGCCTATGAAAAAAGTCGGTGTTGAAGAAAACACTCAAGAAATTAAGGTGATTAATTATCACTGTTTCCTTTAAAAACACCAACGTTTTGGGCTACACATCTTTCTCAGGATCAGCTCGTAAAGTAATCGGAGGAATGTATGACGTAAAAACGCATGGTAGCCGTCAGCGCCAGATTATACTGCATAACACTAGAATGGCCAAACACATTTTAATTGTTGTTTTTCTTCGCCTTGTCACATTTTTCTTTACAGCGGCAAATATATTGACTGTCCGACTCTTTTGTGCAAACATCACAACGAAACGTCCTTCTGAAATGAACATTTGTGTACAACCATGTCATGAACTTTGCCTATTCAGCTTCTAGATTGATTTGGCGTGGCTTTACAATACACACTGTATCATCTTGGGTTGGACTGTTCGGTCAAGTGGTGCATGTGAGGCCGAGATAGAGCCATATGAATCATCCATATCTTTTGCACCGCCTTCTGAGGCGCGGTTACCATCAGAGAGCATGTGATCAAGTAAGGGACATGCGCGAGTCACATGATTCAACTTTGGGACGAACGGCTCACCATGTGTCATTCACTGCCTGCAGCCCACACCGTAACGGCAACTTGATTGTTATGTTAAAGTGCATTTGTACAGACCGGTTTTCAGAACACGAGCTCCCAAGTAAAATGTAAACAACCGATGTACAAAATGTATATCTACGTCCTGGCTAACAGACGCACAAATCAAGTAGTAACCAGAGGAAAACACAATGAAAACCGCACTCGTACGTTGGAAAAGCTGCAGTTTGACATCATTTTACTGCCTGACCAGATTTGATGGAAGGATAAACTAGAAAGATGTGCTGAACATACAGTGCCGAAACAAAGAAAGGAGATCCGGTTTGTTAGCGAAGATTGTGCTTTTGGAGGCCGGATTGCGAAAAATCAGGGCGTCGGCCGGGTTCAAACCAACATCATTTCCAAACGCGGCAAGCGTCCTATCAGCTGAGCTACACAGCCATGCCAAGAGCTCAGAAATTTTATATTTGGACTTATTTACCCCCCCCCCAATTAACTGTCGTACGGAATCCACCAAGTGACTCAGCAGACCAACAGCCCAAAAAGGATTTCACAACCATTCACGCTAGAATCCACCAACACCACTGTTGAGCATTGAAACTGTACCAACCACAAGTGGTCTGGCAAAGTTGATAATTCAGGAGACCTAATTGTCAAAAGTAGGGGCTTCCGTTGGATTCCAACCAATGACAGAAACGACGTACAAGTGGTGGTTCGAATCCAGCCCAAGTCCTGATTTCTCGTAATTGGGTCTCCTTTAAATTATCAAATCTGCCACATTACTTATAGGTCAGATGGATTTTCTGGGTTTTCCCTTACGAGCATAAGGAAAAAAACGAGTCACTGGAAAGCACCAGCAGTTGCTGGAAGCTCAGCGTTATTGAGCCGAAAGCATAAGTTGGTTACTACTCTCTAAATTCAATTGATGTTCTTGTGTAAAAGGAACCCACAGAAACCAGTAAACCCGTTTACGCTACCGTCAGTTCCTTACGTTATCACGATGTGACTGGTTTTATACGGTTCGTCTTTTACAAGTTAACTGTAAGAACAGCAACTGATGGACATCTGCTGAACACAGATATGTCGTGAACACTGACCAATAAGCTGACCACTCTACGTTAAACACTTTGTGGTCGACCGAGTGTTGGGCGGTAATGACGCCGTACTCGGGTTATCCACTTTCAGAGCAGAACGGTTTGGATAGGCGACTCAAGGTTTAAGCTTTACATAAGGTGATCGCGAATCAACTGAACACGCCCGTTGGTATTGGTTACGTCGTACAGTCAATGAACACAGGAATCCAAATTAGCAATTAGATGAACTCGTTGGCATATGGAGCAAGAAAACTCGTGAACAGCACAAACGGGAATGTGTATGTGGCTTTCACAATAAAGTGGGGAGAGACCAGATACGGGGAAAAATACGTTGTAATCTAATGTTTTGATGGTAAAATACACGGATCTGAATTATGGCTGTAGAGGGGAAAACATTTTGGCAGACAATCTGGCCCAGTATCTATTGTCCTTGCATCATCAGGATAATCAATCAGTGATGTAAAGGGCTGTTTTTAACCTGAAGCAGTATGAACGGGTTTACGAACACTTCAAGACCATGCACAATTAAAGCATGAACTGAGAGAAATCAAGCGGCGACGATGACTCAAACGATGATGGAAACCATTGATCCGAGTTCTTTCTGTTTGTCAAGCGAGACCCAATATACTGAATGACGGCAGACATTGAGTGGTGCATGGACTAACACCTTAAATTATGCACCAATGCGATGTAAACTGAACAGAAGAATATGCTGTACCACAGACAATCAACTATAAAACTTTTTAGATGCTGCCATAAAAGTCATGGAAAAACGGAAAGACAACCAGTCGCGATTTCGCATTATGTAATTCACACTTTTGTACGACGGTCACCAGATAATCTGAGGAGACCCTTCTATGCTTAATGCCTTCCTGGATTTCTTCATAGTCGTTTATTGCGCTACGCACGCAGATCGACGTATGAAACTCCACCAGCATAGTGTAGATGACTCACTACATCTCCGCATTACCAAACATGCCTAGAGTTACACGCTGAGAACATGAAAATGTGGCCACTAATTAACAGCATTACCGAAGGAGAGCACCGAAATGATCTCGACACATCATTAGACACCTGTTTCAAGCTAACCATTAAATGCAAAGTGATACTCATTCGTCACCAACCGAGCACCGCGCATATTTTGAATGCGTAAGTCTAAATACCATTTTATGTGAACGAACGATGGACTTTCTGAAAAACTCAGCCGACCTCCCAGCTGTGCTTTAATGGAGGGGTAGATTAACGGAAAGTTCAAAATTTTAACCCGGTTGTCCGGAAAGCTGTGTTTTGGAAGATTTCCCTTGAGTAACTAAACGATATGCCCTCATCCTGAATCAAATACTTGGGCTTTTCAATCATACTTTAGCAGAGATATCCAGCTAATTGATAGAGTACACCGCACCTTCACGGAGCATGTTTTACCGCGCCGTTCAACCTAGTAACCAGAGAGACTGCCCGAACCGAGATAAGTTTTCGTGTCCTATCAACATAGTAGAAGCAGTCTTACTTTGACCAACACAAATTTACGCCAATTATTGCATCACCTCAAGAATAATCCCAAACCTCGTATGAACCTCCAAAACAGCAACAGTGAATGGGTCAGTAAAAACGCATACGAAACTTTTTTGAGCTGGGGTATGTCCACTCTCGAACAGCCTGCTATGATCTACCGTGAGCGTTACTAACAGACCCCTTTAAATAAAAGCTTGCATCACACATTCCAGAAGCTATTCCGAATAACCAAGCTGCGTGGTCAACTATACAATAACTGGAGTAATGTACGACCAACAGAGTTAATGTCAGCAAATCACTGACCGTCGCAATGACTTTGCACTGGGTTTTAGATATGAGCACCAGTTGCAAGTGTCCGAGTTAAATAACTCGCTCTATATCTCAATTTTGTCACTTAACTATTCCAAATTTCCATGATCACTACCATTTCTAAAGTGAACATCCTCATAGGTACATTTCCTCATATTGTGGTGGATGACAAAGTCGGAGGTGCGGTTATTCCGATACAATGGGATTTCTCGACGCAGGTGAGATATGGCCAAAACCCATAACGGATAGATTGCGGAAGACATAAGCGACCAAACGAGTAGTCATTCAACGAAGTCCGGTCAACGAGCGAGAAATGGCAAACAAAAATCCGTGACAGAAAACATCGGCCACAAACAGAAAAATAGGCAGAATTGCACATAATGCTTATGTGGAAACCATCACTGTGTCGTACACTGAAATCCCGGTTCATAAACGTAGGCGCGTGCGTGGTGTGGGAATGTGCAAGTTACACGATTGAACGATCTTTCGCTGAACCATTAGTTTGGATACGTTTGAGACAGACTGAACATTCATAATTTCAGTAGGAATTGTGAGTAATCGGTAGTTCGGTTTCTTGGTAACATTCCACTTTGGACACAGAAACATCTACGAACCAGATAAACAAATTACAGAGTTTTTTGTATTTAAAGCAGGCTAGATGTAATCATTTTTAACCGGTTCATCTGTTCTGAGGGATGTTCTTTGTGAAACGCTGTCAAGAAAACAAACTACTGAATACTTACAAGTCGTTCTGAAATTGTGGATGTTCAATCTGTCTCAAGCACATCTTAATGAGTAGTGTAGCGAATAGTTGTATAATAAAGCGAGATCTTCAGTATCCCCCATTCTCTGTGCTCTTTTAAGACATAGCCAGATGTATATAGGCATTATAAGCTTTTTCCAAACTGTAACACCCTAATAACCCTGTGACGCATCCACAAGCTTATCAGTACAAAGGACCGCAGGCCATCATTAACGAAAACAGAAGTCGATTGCAACATCTCAGACCATTAACCACCGTTTGGCAGTTTGCACGTGATACGACAGTGACATCACGTTTTGTGGGGGACGCCCAAAAATCAACAATTCAATTCAATTTCATGCTCAACTAAAAGTAAGCCACATTTCAATCATTTTAATCGTCCGACTTAGCTGGGGTCTTCGAGATTGGTGGTCTGGTACACAAAAGCAGGACTCGCGGCACAAAAAGTGTCGGCTCGAATTTTGTTCAGACTACCGCTAAGGATAAGTCTAAACACACGAGGTTTGTCGTTATGGTGTCTCTAAACCAAACCAGAGTAGTGAATGGCCTGATCTTCCTTTACAAGTGTCAGATAATCATCTCTATTGTGGACGAAAACAGTTACCAAGACGTGTCCGACATAGGTTATTTGAGGTCATATGTAAGCAGAACTCACTAGCGGACCCATGGATGCAGTCGGCTTATGACGACTACTGTGCACTAGTTACACAAGATCACGAGATAACCAGGTTGTAAACCTGTCTCGATGATCAGCTCTGATAAACAATTTGAACTTCGAACGTGATACAGAAGTCGATTGGTCATGATCCTAAAACAGATCAACGGTAGGCGTGTCCACTGACAATCACACAGTTTCAGGTTCGAGTCCCGATTTACGCAAGTGGCCTTATGCATCGTTGGATAGGATAACAAGAATTCGTGGGGAATTACCGTTGCAACAATCCACCAAGAAAGTGGTGATAACTGCGTAGGAATATGAAACCAAATGAAAGTGACGTGAACGCCGCATACGTGTGTCCTTCTTGAACCTGCTTTATTGATACTGTGCAAAAAACTCAGGGCACAGAAAATCGTCTGATAATTCTCAAGCTGAGTTTCATGAAGCGTCTGTTCAACTGATTCAGTTCCTCATCGTATGGGTCATCATCCCCATGGATCTCGTGTACCATCTGTATCTCAGAAGATCATCTGTTGGTAAACCGTCTCCCATTCATCCACGAGGCAAATACAAACGAGCGTACGCCATGGCGACATCCCTCCAAACGCCTCCCGATACATTATTTCCGGATTTAATCAGCGACATCAACTGATATCTTGATCGCGACTACGCAACTGAAGATTCCAGTGCTACGGGAAACATTTGCCTTCAGTTGGGGCAAGGATGAACGGTCCAGGAAGGAATTTGTTTGGAATGAACTGGGCGACTACCACCCAGAAAAGTTTAACCGACCACATACAGCCTGGTGTTTCGCATGGTAACAAGTGTCAGACTATGAAAAAGCTGACGGGTTTATAGTGAACGAAAGCAGATTTGCAAGATTAAAGTTTCCAGGTCAAAATAGTATGTAAACTGGGCAAGACAGATGAAGATTTCGTCAGAACGATTTAGAACGGTCTGAAAGTAATGTGCAACCATGTGTGACTGTTCATAATGAACACCAATATTTATGGAAAATAAACAAAAGTGGTGACTGACCTTGACTTTGATATGTTTGGAAACGAAAGAATCGTTCACAAAAAACACATCGTTGTTCTCGATCTCCCTAGTTTTTGGTTCCTTACAAAGAATACGCTGATTCGAACGGCCGAGCGCCAAAGCCATCAGACTACGTTTGAGTTCACGTTCAGGAATATTGGTCTCGCTGCTCAACTCGAGAAAGGTGTACCGACTGCGTCGATTAAATTTCATAAGTATTTCCATTTGGTATGTGGAAACCTGGATTTAAAGCAAATAATGAAACAACAACGTGATTTAGAAAAACGCAAGCTAAAAACATCATTCATCATTATTATTAACATCACAGAAGTCATGAGCTTAACCAAAAGATACTGTGGCTCGGGCTGCCGCTCATCTCGACAGTGATGTGAGATATCTCAGAAGAAAAAAATTCTTCTGAAAAGTATCAAAGTAACAACAACGCTCTTGGCAACAGTAAAAAATACTAAGCGGAAGGACTAGAAATGATATGGATACAGGTACGCCGTTGACTGCGGCACATCACCATCTCAGAGAGTGTTTCCAGCCAGCAATTTGATTGGCCACCAGAACCCTCACCAGGCAGGCGACACTTATCCACTTTGCTCAATGAAGCAGTCAGGGTCTTTACATTTCATGACCATGATGTTATTCGACCGAAACGCGGTTGTGCCCAGCTGTTGGTGGTCCGGTGCGGTAAACGACCAGATGGCATAAGGAGTACGTGACCTAACCGTCGCAAGCTGTGCAACGTGAGTAGCTGACCAATTGATCGTGTATCCCGAGCGTTCTGGGACACGCGCCGGCGAACAGCTGTGTTGCTCGCCTGTCAGTCCACTTGATGTGGGCTAATTGGCGGAGACGACGACGGTCAAACATAGCAATTCCGTTGACATCTTCGTTGTGAACAATCCACGTTTCCAAACCGTACATTATATATCCTTCCGTTTAGCGACAACCGAACGTCTTTTCGGCGTCACAGATGATGCAGTTTGGCAAAGGCAACTGGTGTCATTGTTATCCTCGCTGATATCTCATCAGCGATATTACAACCTGCAGGATAGTGCTACCTAAGTTTGTGAAGTCGCACACGGTCTCAAGCGGATTACCTGCGATGAAGTGGGAGTGGGAACTTCCCAGTCTTGAAGCAGCACTCTACATTTTGAAGATGCGAAGCGCATTCAATACAAACCAGCCAGGTCGCTCACCTTGTTCAGCATGGTCTGTATATTTTCGGTAGATAGACTAAATAAGACGCTATCATCCGCATATTTCACGTCCGTCAGCCTAGTGCCAGGAAGAATTTCATCACCAGGTTCACTGGATTCTTCAAGCGCCCCTTTCAAAATAAATTAAACAGGAAGGGGGAAACCAGACAGCCTTGACGAACACCACTAGAAGTGATGAACGCTTGAGAGTTATCCACAAACGTCCACTCCACTTACAGGGTTGTCATACGGTGATCTCAAAAGATTCATGTATTCTCATGGTACTCCCTTGTGAAGAAGGCAGTTCCAGAGAACGTTACGAGCAATAGCAAGTAGTTCTAGCAAGGACTTTATCAAAAAAAAACATTATTCACAAGTCGATTAACTGAGATAACAGACAGAAACGAAGGACACACAATCGCATCGAACCACCCTCAGGGACGAACTGTTAAGATGATATGCTTCGTTGAGTATACTGTTGATGTAAAATCAGTGAGCGTACGCTCAACTTCATTTTTTATCCTTATTCTCATCCGCATCCTCATCATCACCAGTGGTTCAAGAGCAATTCAGTAGTTTACCAACAAAAACTTGATAGATTCCCTCACATACGAACAGCCTCTCAACAAAGTACAACCCTCAGCAAAAGCTGCTGTTTACATAAACGGCACGATCTCCATCGTGACCCTATTGTGGTGAGACAAAACCCACAAGTAAGACACAATCAGTTCGGTGCCACGTATCGAATTACAATTTCCCGTAACAAAAATGTCAGACTAAATCATAATGCACGCTGGTCAAATATTTTTAGAAGCCAACACTCCGTCCACTGGCTGGACGAATCCACGTTATATTATCTCCCATTGGCTGCTCCTCATATATGCTAAAGCGCATGTTTGTCTATTCCCTTAAACCACGAAGTCGGTTCTGTGAACCTCTGGTGCAATGTGTAAGTCCTGTGAACAGATCGAACGACTAGGAGTTTCTTTCGATGTGCTAATTACAAGTAAATTAACGCACAAAACATCCAAAAGAGTTACAGAATGACTACTAGCGAATGCTAAACCCGAACAGATCACTTTTTGCAGCAGATGTAGATTTTTTTCGAACAACGACTTTAATACACACGCAAATGTATCGGGCAGGAAAAACACCAAAACAGGCGGGGAGTTCATCAAAGATGACGTGGAGGATAAGAAAATTTCCGAAGTCCTGAGGATGCGTAACAAGTCAGCATTTCTGTTGGAGAGCGAGAGGTAAAACAGACCACTGAAGTAGTTTTCTCTGCGAGTGAGAGAAATTTGCACTAAATGTAACCTAGCTTAGAAAATGAGCCAAGTTTTTAACACGTCCCGATCCGTCTTTCTTGAAAACAGTGATCGTCTCACATTTCAGTGCTATCGCGAAATGTGCTGTTCTGGGTAAGTTCGCATAATTAAGTAGCCAAGCTGCTTACGTCAAAGGTATGATTACTGAATGGATCGGTGCTACTCAACACAAAGGACACTTCTGGCATTTTGCGTAGGTGTTAATTATAGGGAGAAACACCGTCCCTACCCATTCACTTGCAAATGAGCAAGTAGCTGGTAATTCTGCACGAATCCGATGAGTGCTGTAGGCCAAAATGTTGAGTATGCTCTCTTGATAAGGATTTGTTGCCAGATTCGAAATGTATGTCCACATTTGCGAACCCACGAGTTGGCTATATTTACCAATTGTCTGTGTAGATTAGTCCACTATTCCGTGTGTGGTGGTGGGGGGGAGTGAAAACAATACGTCATCATGAGAATGGAGTCATAGTGCAACAGATTGAAATTTACTATCAGACAACCGAAACAAAAGTGAACGTTCCACAATTGTAAAACCGCTTAAGACGGCAATGGCATTTTACGCTCACGATACGGGCGTGATCTGTTTCCAATCATGAGTTGTGTTCCGTTTAACGTAGCCATCAGACAACTACCACAGAAACCAGAGAATGAGTGACACTCAAAAATCAATTGATTCGAGAAGTTAGTAGACCGCGGGCGTCTTTTCATTGTTAGCGGGTGCGAAGATCGAGAAAAAAAGGTTTTAAGAGAGCGGATATTTCGACGTTTTGTGCCATTGGTCTTAGCAGAGGATATATGACAGGGCTCACAGAACTCAGAAGTCACGATTATAGGTGGTTGTCGCACCATTCTTGAATAGTGATGCACGAAAAAGAGGGAGAAAGTAAGAGGATGGGAAATGGAGGTTATAGACGTCAGATGGAAAGAATCGTATTAAGGAACGTATTAGCACAACAGCAGTATATGCGAGGTTGCGTTGACCCTTCCAATGATTACATCTGCTTACCGAAAACTCAGGCAAAGATGCTGAAGTAACATGATAATCAACAAAAAGGCACAACTCAGAATCACGCTGTCTGGATGGGTTATTCGCACAACAGATATTCTCCAGCGGTAGGAAAGTTGATTTGAACAATTCAGAAAACTGGAGGCTGCACCGGCGAGAAGTGACAGACCACGTAGAACGTAGACTGTGATGATCTAGGGTAGGTGCATCTGGCAAGACGAAATCTACGTCCAACATTCAGACATTTTCAAGTCAACTTCCTTTGTTTTTACATCAATAATGTGAGAAGACTGTGACGCTCAAAGAGAACTGTAGCAAACACACAATCCAGAACATAAGTTAGTCAGCAGTAAGCCGCTAATCGTATTTTATAAACTACTCATAACTGTATTCCTATAGTAAATGGTTCGACTGTGTTCGACGCGCACACTTGCTGTGAGCCAATTGTGACCATCAAGATAAATCTGACAACGTTATAAGCGTTCCGTATACCTCAAGTAGAAAGTCGGTAGTTTCGTACGGAATAAAATCCCCATCTTTTGAGTATACACTGACCACCAGGTCAGTATTTCGTGCGAAGAATGCACGGAATGACAAAGGTAGAGGACCAACATCTGTGAAACGAGTCCCAGTCACTGAAGCCTATGTAGTCAAACCAACATGCATATCAGCATGTGAGAACTGGTCGTCTTGAGAGCAGGACAGCAATTCATGTCTCTGTCTATGGCGTGCTTCTGCAACACAGCCGGACAGCTACGAAGATATTGATAACGATAAAACTAAGTCTTGGAACATCAGCTGACAGTCCATATAAAGGTCACTGATTGGGTCATAGGTTTGACGACAAACCTAGCCACTGCAAAAAATTAACCGACTTAGTCCCACTGACCAACATGGGGTGGCTGATCGATTTCAGCCCATGAAAAAAAGGGACACAACAGCCATTAAAGACAATTAACCTATTTGTCTAGACACAAGCTTGAATCACAGATAAGAGCAGAAAATAAACATTGTCCGAAAGAATACACGAACATGCTTCGATCTTCTGTGCAGTCGATACCGATGTGATCGACTCTGACAGCCGATGTGAGACCAAAATAGACCTTTCGACTGACATACAATAATACGCATCACTGGTTAAGAGCCGCAAGTGGATGGAACGTGAAACCGGTCGGAAATCGAGCAGAAAACTCACAGTTACTCCGCCAAAGACTGCGTTATCCCTTCACACATTCTGACAATTCAGATAACGGAGTAATTGTCCAATGGATGATCATCAGAGCTAGTAATACAAATCCCACCAAATAAATGAAATCCACATTTTTGCTATATCGTAACAAATTAGTGAGAAAATAGGTGTAACGACACAGTACAGGAGGGGACAGATATTGCGAACCGATGTCTTCAATTGGTCCACCATTCGAATTTTAGACAACTGGCAACGCGAAGGTTCGTTGAACAGTAAGAACCTTTGCCTCAATCTAGAATTCTTTGTAAAGAAGGTTAACAGCATTAAACTCCCCATATCAAATCATTTCTCGTCAGCAGTTGTCTCAAACTGATTATTACACTAAATGGGGCATCCGAGACTGAGCCACACAAAAAACAAGGTTGGAACAACATCTAATCAATTGCTGTGGTTGGTTTGTTTAGAACCTGCATGAATAGTGATGAAATCGGAATAATTAGAAGGCTGTCCCAAAACTTCTGCCAGCTAGTCACATACATATCACACACGTACCATGAACATCAGTGTTATTAACAAAACAGAAAGGTTGCTCCCCACAGACTTTATAAATGGTGAAGGGTGAACAGAGAAACCAGACGAATCAACAGCTAATCACAGAACCTGCTACGCGAAGGAAGTTTGAGAATGTCAGGATTTATACAGAGAAACCGTAAAACTGGCGTGTTCCACTGAATGACGATGCACCAAACATGCATATCAACACGTTAAGTTATGAATATATATATATATATATATATATATATATATATTCTAAAAATTATATATATATATATATATATATATATATATATATATATATATGAACGTAATTTAAGTTCAACCATGTATTAGCAAGTGAACATCTCCTGAAACAACAACGGTAATCTCTACATGACAAGCATTGCAAGGAAACGATTTGCAGAAGAGTACGAAACTGAATTAGTAATTATAAGAACAAATGCAGTAACGCGGAAGGCACTTCGTTGCAAAAACAATCACATAACCAACTTGGGTGACGTCGAACGCGGACAAAGTCGGTTGTCTAGATGCGAGGATAACGTCCAGAGTACAAAACATGTGGCCAAGTGAGTCTCAGCAATAAATGTAGACAACACTATGATAAAATCGTGTCCCAGCTTCACACATCTTTTGGGATAATAATACTACCAACTGAAAGTGAATTGGAGCGATTTCCTGCTTGGAGAAATTTCAGCCAGTCAGAACTCACGCACAAGCTGCCGCGAACGGAAGTGCAGTCGATCATCGCCAATCAATCAAGAATAATGATGAACTGCTGCATGGGATTTGTTTGTAAGAAGTAGAGACTAAAACAAATGGTTTGCATGCGTGTCAGACCTAAACAACCGAGTTGATCGAGACCCGATCGTGGAACGTAGCAATGGAGGAGCAAGTCGAAACGCAAGATCGCTTGTTGTTTAAAACAATCGTAAATACCATTGTTCCTCCATAAAAAGAGCACTGTTCTTCCAATACATTGAGACTGTGTAGTGCTGCTCAGATCTTTGTCCTGATTTTTCGCGATTTGGCAGCCCGGCACGCAACACTGGTCACGTTGTCTTACTCACCAAGCTGAACGTTTTGACGCAACAATCACGTTTTCCCGTGAACACGCTTTCTCATCTTTTTAATGATTATGGTCTGCGGGGATCTCACCTCCAGGTCTTAGTATGTCTACTCTGGGCGCAGAATGGGCGGTAATAAACAACCGTTCAGGTTGCTTGTCATATGAAGTGGTGATCACCAGGAGGGTACGATTTTCTAATTCCTGTTCGACGTTTTCATGAGCGGCGTTCTAGGAGATGCGCTCCGGATGTCCAATGATCCAGGCGTGGAGTTTCTTTCAGATATTAAACTGATGGGCACGGACTACGTGAAGGTCCCGTTTGGCTGCGTTCGGATGATGCGGAAGAAGGTAAATGACCGAGCTGGTTTGTAAAGAATGCGCTACGTATCCTCAAGGTCGAAAACGCTGCTAGAAAATGGGGGTGTTCTCACTAACGTCTACCTTACTGCACGCAGTCCGACTGAGATAGAAACGGTTTCATAAACCCGAATATCACAATCCAGTCTGCCTGTAAACTGATGATGAGATGTCAGCAGACATGTCAGCAGAGGCCTGTTACGTTTGTCAGCGTACGTCATCTGTGGTATCAAAAAGACACGCGGCAATCATTGGAAGAAAGGGTGTATAATGCATTTTACTCTATGGCTCGGGAGCGTGAGATACGCACAATTAAGAAGTGAACATACTTGGCATCGATGTACTCGCCAATTAGTTCACATCGGATGAAATGATCACGTAAGCAACACAACAGTTCACGGGTACTTATTCTCACAACATTCAGCCACCCGATCAGCTGACCGTATAGTATAAACGAACAGGAGACTGGTTGGGTCAAGGGTTTTGTATGCCGTTTAAGTGGTCACCTCACCAGGCATTATTAACCCAGGACGTCAACACTTCGACAAAACCAAGAACAGGTCTGATGATGGTGTGGTCAAAAAATGTGATGCTCCTGACCGTTCAGTTGATTAAAGTCGGCAGATGTTGACTGCCCTGTTGGAAGTTACCTGAATGGAGATGCTACCCGGCGTAGTAAAAAACCATAGTCGACTATACCCCAACACCCATAACACTCATTCCAGTCAACCATATTCAATTTAGCTTTCTTTTTGTTTTAACGGCATTTGTCTTCCTAAATAATACTTGTCGTCACCGTTGCGATGAGCGGCATTTACAGCCACGACGGCATCTTGTCACCTTCCAGGCCGATTAAGAACTAATGTGTAAATCAGTAAGTGTTTCGCATTTTTGATCTCCAATCCTCCTCGTGTCTATAGACAGAAACGAACGTTTGCGGTTTGTTGCACACTACTTTATAAAGGCTCTCAACCAATGTTTGATCAAGCAACTGTGTTACAATGGTTTGAGCTTCATCATCATCATCATAGACAGCAATACATCAGTGGTTAACAC
>QNGE01000971.1:0-15950 GCA_008508345.1 Paragonimus westermani | reverse complement strand
ACACACACACACAATATTCATGAAAACTGTTAGAATCCGACAATGTGTCGGGATGATTCGAATTCCGGCAAAACGAGTCAATAGGTCATAACCATCAAGTAAACAGCAGATAGCTGTATAAAACGGATCAGGTAATCATGACTTGAGAGAACTGTCCGAACTCGGAATGAAAAAGAAAGAAGAATGATATAAGCCAACAACTCACTTTCTGTAGACCTCGAAAGCAGAAGCCGCTTCCTCTGGCAAAGCTTCACCACAACCGATGCTTTGTGTTGGCCAAAGACCCGTCGTTAAAACACGCACATAAAGATCCAGACCGAGGCTACGGTTGCTACTGGATAACATAACACTGAACTCATCCATCAGGGTTTTGGATACAGCCATGTCTTTGAACATTCCTTCAAGTTTACTGGTATAGACAGCTCCACACTCGGCCATTAGTTTAGAGATCATGTTCTTCTCCTGATCGTCCGACTGACTTTTGCTGAGCAGTAAACGTTTGGCCAGATGTTTTTTATAGTATCCTTCGAACACGTCTTTTTCTTGAAGATATCGAAATAGTACTATACACTTGTCAAATACAGCATCAACATCTTGATCGGCCATACCCTTGGTGCCCCGTTTTAATTTTTCATCAATGAAAAGAGAAAGAAATTCAGGAGAACGAGGGTTCAAATTGACAAAATATTCAAAATCAGAATTGATTTGGTTCCGAAAAATGGTCTGATTATTGAGCGCGCGGACAAGAAGATCGTTAGCTCGATCACGAAGTTGTAACAGATCTTGTATGTATTGTTGCGGTGTAGATGCACCGGTTTCGCGAACAATATTTCGTCCCTGCTCTCGAAGATACATACTAATGTAATGACTCATGATCTTAGGACCTTCGTCAACTCTGCTGAGTACGTTGTACATGGCAGCGATGTCTTCAAACCGATCGTGTGTGAGCATATGGGTGAGTCCGGAATTTTCCATACCTACAATCGTTTCCATATGCCGACTGATGAGTTGATCTTCAAGGACGGCTACTATTTTTGCTTCAGTGGATGGATCCAGATAATGATGAGCTCGTTTGATCTCCTCTTCAATACGCTGTTCCACCTTCTTGATATACAAAATAGCTGAGGTGTTTTCTGCTAAAAATGCTTCGCTTTCGGCCCTGTAAAACTCTCTGGACTGTTCAAGAAAAACCAGTTCAAAATCTTCCAGATAGACAGACAACGAACCGACTCCGAGCTGAACGAACATTTGACAAGCGTCCCGTATTTGTGAACGAGATATTACTTCGCCTCGGCGTTCTCGACGAACCATATCGAGTAGGGTTTTCTGTAAGTGTTCACGAATCACGGAATAGCGAAGAACTAGATTACAGAACACCGTCATTCCCATTTTGTACACACTGGGGAGATTGCATTGATTTACATAAACTCGATCCATATACATTAATATGTCACGTATCATTACCATGGCCGTCTGATGATCTTTCCAACAAGAATTGAGATAGCTCAGGAATTTATTATTCAGATTCTCAACAATACTATCACGCACACGAATCATATGCTCGCAAACCAATGCTTTCGTGCCGGCGTACAATCTTTCACCGTGTTTGTGCAAAACCAACGTGTAGGCGTTCCGATATAACTCCTCGAAACTGAGTCCACTATTATTTTTTTTCTGGATCTCAATAATGGCGCTCTTCAACTGTTCCCAAATCTGATTCGCCAAACTCTCATCCATGGAATTAGCAAACGCTTTGATTCGCATTCGGGTACTACCTCCATCTTGACGACGTACGCTACCACTCTGGAACATGTTGAAGTATGTGGGGGCTAAAAGTGAAAGAAATGAAGCATGTGCTCAAAGACCAGTAAGGAGAGGGACGACAGTTCACACAGGTTGAATCAAACAGTGCAACTAAACGGCGCTGGCGGACTAGGTTGCCAAATACATGAAACATGGTGTGCCTGAGAACGGCAACAGAACCTCGGCTGTATGACTAGGTAGAAAAAAATACACATCAAAACGACCCTTACCGTGACATGAGTAGAATAAATTCACATAACCCCCATCGAAACAAAGACAAATAATCAATGGTAAGCTCAGAGATCCAAATTCAGGCGATAAGCTTCGAAAACTGCATCACAGAAAATATGCAAACGATAGCATTGTCTTTCACTGCAAACTTTGTCGCATCGCAATCTATAAAAACATTCCTAAAACCAGTTGTGCCAGTGTGTTGCAATAATGGTTAGCCGCTCCACATCCAAAGCATCTTGCTACAGTGGCGTAAGTCAAAGGACACCTGTGTTCACATCCCACACAAGAGGCCTGCACCTCACCATTAGTGATTCATCCTAAGCACCTAAAGACTGGAGAGCAGATCAGGGTTTAAAAGAGCGACAGCTGCTATCCAAGTGATGGGCTAAAGTGACGTTCCTACCTTTCGAAAACGAAAGCAGGGAATCCTCCAATTGGGCAACCCAATTAAGGAATGCAAGCAAATGCAAGGAAAGTAGACAGAAAAATGCCAAGGACAGGCCGTTATTTAGTGGAAAAGATCAAGTGCTACAATCGACACGAATACTGTCTTAGAAAAATGAAAAAAGGTGATTACAGGGGAAAATAGTACAATACCACTAAAAAACGGAAACGCTGTCCACGCGACCTAGAACACAGCAGTTTGACAAAAAAGCTACCCAACAGATCAAGCATCAGCGAGTGAACTTGTTCACAGCCTAACAATATTTACGTACGCATATGAGAAACACTAGTTGATCCTAAAATCATTACGCTGCCCAATCTCAGGTAGACTTAAAGTTCAAACAGATATCGCTGATCAGGCACAACAGAGCCAACAGCAGGCTCACGTCAGTGGTTGACAGTGAGGTTTGACAACTATACAACCATTGTAAAAGCGTGGCTTTGTAGCTCAGTTGGTAGGGCACTTGTCGCATCCAGACATGCTGTTTCTGTCGCTGGTTCAAATCCAACCGAAGTCCGGACTTCTTGCAACTGGGTCCCACTTAAAGAACAGAAAATGATGCAATCCAGTATCTAATCGAAAAACAAAGTGCTCATATCCTACAAATAGTCTTGTAGCTTTTATACAGTAGTTTATCCCTCACAAATCGTCATTTTTCGCAACTTTAATCTTCCTACGCATTCATGTAAGCCCGATGTTTGAAGCGTGAATAGAATTACACTCTTTACCAAGAGTCGCGAGCTGTCCGTCGCCCCTCTTCCCAAGTGTTCGTTGTTCAGTGATTTTTGGGAGTTGAAAACTAACGGAGGTCAGTATACATCTCGGCGTATTTCCAAAATTATGTCTCTCGAGGATTATCCTCGTCGTGGGCTCGGAATATCTGCAGACAATGGAACGATCATTACGTAATGTGATGGAGCTCTAAACCTGAACACCTCCCCGAACTACTGTGGTTAAATTCCTCGTACTTCCAACACCTTTCTGTTCGCGTCCAGTCCAGAAAACGTAATTAAACAACGGGATCGCAACCGAATCTGGTCAAACGCCACAAACCTCGGTGTTCTCAATCTGAGGTTCGGTGGATGAAAAGGACTAAAATCCGCCAGGCGAATACGCTTTATCGCTTCCAACTCATCAGCGGCTGCATCATTTCTCCTTGTCAAGACACAGATGAGGCATTCCACGACTTAAATCACTGAGCTAAGAGTTCAACAAGGAGTGCATGGTGTGATAAACCACGGGTTGACACTTTTAATGTATGACTGAACAAGGCAAGTCTGTGTAAGTTTAGGACTCAAGTGGAAGATCTCAACTGATTCTCAGCCCAAAACGCACCTATTAACCTTCTGGTTGCTAAACCATCCGGAGAGTATGAATTAACACATATCAGTGACTAAATATCCCAATACATTGTAAGCCCATAACCTCAAGCAGCCATGCTTCACAGGCTTAAGGTGATGCTGTCCTATAAAGACAATCCTTCAACTTTACTCTTTATCATGTCCTGTAAACGGATCAAGATGACCTCACCAATTGTGGCGTTGAACTTTTTTCGAGAAGCAGATCAAGATTGTGTGCGATGAAACTGCACGTTTCGGTAGAAATGCAAGACGCGCTAGATAGCTTGGTAATTACAGTACAGCGGCATAGTATGAGACTTTGACCCACCTAAGGATTCCTTCAAGACTGACAATCGACGGCGACTGTGTTCAATGGCGGTTTGGATAAAACAGAAAACTCTACGGAGTTGCAACATGACTGGCAGTGATATTGAATAACACATTCTCCTATGTATGGTTGCGGCTTGGGTAGCCGTTGTCGAACTGAGGCATTTCAATTAAACGCGTGGCACCCGACTCTCTTTAAAGGGCCAGATATGCACCGATGTGGTGGGCAATAGTGACCTACGGTTACCAAGTGTTGAAAATGCATCGATGATGTCCGTCCAGTGTTTGAGTATCAGGTTTACGACGCAGTGCTCAGATAACATTAAATTGTGACTAGGTGCGTGTGAATTAACTCGTTTATGGATTAGGCTGAATTTTTGTGCACGCCTACTCGAAGTATACCATGCCGCGTTGCTTATGCTTGCGGATGTGAGCAAAAACGGCACAATGACCATCCCACAAACTGGTTACGGCGGAAAATAGGTCGGAATAAAGCCTCAGTTTGACTTGTGTTCCCCAGGTCTCTGACTGAACATTGAATAAACCTGAGTGTGACTGGCTTAAAACACTGAAACCCAGTTGACAACTGCAGTTAGTAGCTAAGCTATAAAGTGCTATGCTATACAACTTATGATTTTTGTTCACCATCACACGTACATTGGGCAAATTTCAAAATTAACGACAAAGCAAACAAATAAGGAAAATCGCAAGTTTGGCTTAAGGCACAGTGAGTAGCAAAGCACAAAATCGTACAGCACAAGTTACGGATCGAATCTGCAGGCGTCAGTATCGTTGAAAAAAACTTCAGCAGAGAGAGCGCCTTAAATATAATGAAGCACGATCTTTATGATGCTAATTCGTAAGAAACTTTCAAAAACGAGTTCTGATGAGTGAAGCCACCATCGTTGTGTTAGTATCTGGCCCTCAACATTAAATCCATTCGTACGAATTGTTTATTGGAGCAAACGTTAAAAAGCTATCACAAAGCTTCTGAGGTTATCATGGAGGGTGCGAGTGCTGGTAACTATCGACCATAGTCGTAAAAGGATGATGGCTGACGAGCACAGTCAGATAGTTGGCCGCTATGCATATTTGGACATAACCCGAAGAATCGATCAGCAAACATAAGAAATAACTAGATCCGAAGTCTTCAACAACCTTGGTCTGCAAGTGCTTAATATGATATTCCTGGCAAGGAGAAAAAACATAAGTATACCGTGCTGAAGAACTGTTGTAATTTCAAAGAATTTCGGCGTATTCCTTTCAGTTATTAACGTGGTTGCTTGTTTCCAAAACGTCAGCTAGGGATACGAGATAAGTTCGCCCATGCACACAAATATTAACGCGTGCAGATATCATAAAACAATGCCAGTCTGGTTCGAGTTCTTAGTGCCGCGAAATAGTATGAGATTACCTCTAATGACAGAAGGAACATTATCACTGTACGATTAACTTTCGCGATGAGGAAGCCTTGATAGGGATAATAAAACCGGGTCCTAAAAAACTACGTGTACAAAGAAACTCCGTTCCGCCACACGACCTACAGTCTTAGCGGCGGATTGCAGGCATGACCGTGTATTACTCGCACTGGTTCCTAAAATTTTCCCTTAGTGCACGACACATTCCCCTCCAGGGGCCCTTGAAAGTCTTATTTAACAGTTTGAAACAGGAATGGATGTAGTCACCATCAGAGAACAGATAATGTTAACGGTTGATATACATGCAGTCGATGTTCCTATGTCGTCCACTGGTAACCAAGACAGAAGGCCTGTAGCTTTCTTACCCAGAATACTCTCCCCGAAAGAAACATCATCAATTGGTTGTCAGGAAGACATTCAGTTGCAGGAGGCTGACATCTTCTGTTGAGCGACCAATTCATTCTTGTTGGCGATCAGAGGTCTGTTGCATCCACGTAAGGTGGCAAACACAACAGAACATTGAAAAAGAAAAAAATCCGGTCATGAATGTAACCGTCGCATTTTCAGCATGACAAAACAGATCGAAAAAAGAAAACGCCCCATAAATTAACCAATACGTTGTCGTCTCGTGCCGCTCCGACCTTTACAAACTGCGCGATTCTTTGTATCACGCGGGTTGCGATAGTACAGTGCACTTCAGCCGAAAAAGCTGACTTCTCAATCCCAAACGTGTCTCCGAATAACTCCCGTCTTCGAGCAACCGACCTATAGAATCCACGCAACGCTTTAAGCGTCTCGGTGTTGCATGGTGCTACACACTGACCCTTATCGCTGGGTATTTCCGAGAACTCCTCGATTTTGCCTGATCCAACATGACAGTGTCGACGATTATCAACTGTTGTCAATCATTTGCACCCTTTGGTATGCCGTCGTATAACCACTGGGATAGCGGCCGACTTTCGTGGCAGAAGAACCGAAGGATAGTCCACGTGTAAAAAGTATCGCTAAAGCAGAACCACCGTACAACCAGAACAACCTTCAAAGACCAAACCGAATGTTTGAATGTGACCTAGTGAAAAATCGTGTAACTGAGATAACAAAATTTGAATACTAATCAATGGGTTTGCTTTTTTAGACGCCTAACATCGCATAAGTCTCTCTCAGACACAGCTACGTCTGTTGTTTTGCAGTTTGAAACTGCACACAGAGTCTTTAAAATTCGCATTAACGGTCCTGGTGTTAACATTCACTTGAACTTGCCGTTGGATAATACTACGGGGTAGCTATTCTTTCTCAGTGGCTCCAAAAACAAGGCGGCAATACAATCAGAGTAAGAATCCTGCTGAGCCTTGAAGTTGAGCAATGTTTGTTTGACGACACTTATGAAGCAAGAAACATTGCGTTTTATAAAATGCCAGGAAAATGCAAATCCGTCACATCATCAAAGGCCCACTTACACACAACAATTCAGATACTCGCAAAAATGAATTCAGTGACACTCCTTTAAACGTCCGAGGCGCGAAAACAATCGGCTATATCGGCGGGAGATGAAGAGGTGAACGCACAGCTTAGTAGTCTCATATCAAGAGGGAAACGACTGGAAGGTTTAGTTGGTATCCGGGTACAACGTGCACACAGTGATGAACGATGTTCATGTGTACCTACTTCGAATGTTATTTAACCCGAGCGACGTTCAGAACACGTATCAGGCCTCATCGTCCTTTTTTAACCACAGCACAGTATGATGGAGGGAGCACTCGGGGGTTCCGATAATCTTGTGGAATGGCCTCAAGACGACCATGAAGAGATGAGCTCGTTTTCTTTCCAAAAGGAAAGCACCAAGACTATGACTGCGACTATAACAGGTTTGGTGGACCGTTAGTTTCCCACCCAGGACAGTAGAAAAACCTTGATTCCAAGCCATTCGGTGAGACTTGCAAGAATCGTCGGGCTGACTGTCAGTCAGCCCTGAGAGAAATGAATCGCAGGACAACCGTTAATTCAAATGGATCTACGGAGTACGCGGCATACTCCATATCGTAAGACCTATGAAGAATACGTAACAAACCGACGCGTTCGTCACCGATTCCCAGTAAATAGCGGGTAGTGTTTCAGCGTATACGCTGAAACACTCACGCACTGATGATGTCACCTCGCTTGGTGATGAAACGTTTGCAACCCAAATGCCAAGCTCGGCGAACATATCAATACCAAAACCATTAAACCCGAGCTACGAACAACACCACCACTGTTCCCAACCATCAGAGTTTCACTTTGATCCTGTAATTGACGCTACGTTCGAGTCTTGATTTAAAAAGATGATTGCGAGGTGGAAATGTCAGACGCTGACGATGCTCGGAAGATGAGACTACTGCTCCGTAAACTGGGTACCTAGGAACACGAACGGTACACCAACTTTGTTGTGCCGAAGAACTCAAGAGATTTCAGCTTCGAAGAAACCACTCAAACGCTACCACAAATCTTAGGCGACCAGCCATTCCTGTTTAACATACGTTACCAACGCCCGAAGCTCGTAAAGTCAGATGATGACTGGGTGACTTACGCTGAAACAATCAACCGACAATGCGAATGGTTTAAGCTTCGCACAATGGCTGAAGATCAATTCAAATGTCTAGTTTTTGTTTGTGGACTCCAATCACTAAATGAAGCAGATATCAAAACACGGATTTTTGCAAACAGAGAACAATGTCCCGACATCACCCTACAGGATATCACTGCCGAATGCCAAAACCTGGTGAACCTGAAACATGACACCGCTATGATTGAACACAGCGGTCACTCAAAGGTCCACACGGTGTCTTCAAATGTCCCATTCAAGGTTGCACCAAAGTCAGAACGTGACAACCAAAGGAAACCTCCCATACCGTGTTGGCAATGCGATGGATGGCATTATGTCACATATCGTCCGCTCAAACAGCACCGATGCACCCACTGCTCCCGTCAAGGCCACAAGGAGGACTACTGCCGTTTTAAGAAGCGTCAGCGCCGGCTTAATCAGAACACCCGCAAGCCACACAGGCCCCGCTTCCCAACAATTCAAGTCGTTCTGGTATCAAGAAATGACGACCACGTAACGCGCAGAAAGTACGTATCCGTCTCCATCAACGGCAGGTCGGTCAGACTGCAGCTCGATACAGCATCCGACATTACATAAATCTCTGACAGAACGTGGCACCTGATTGGTAAACCTACAATGTCCCCAACAACCCAGCTTGCTCGAAGCACTACCGGAGGTCGATTGCCCATCATTGGCGAATTCCAGTGCACTGCAATCCTTAACGGATCGTCAATCAGGGGTAATTGCTACGTGACCCGCAATCCTGGCCTTGACCCCCTTGGACTGGATTGGATCGACAAACTACATCTATTTGACAGGCCATTACTCCAAATTTGTAACCGAACTCAAGCTGAGCAGGAGCCCACGGTGTCTCCAGAAGTCAACTCTTAACTCACAAATGCTCCCCAAACTGCACCAAAATGAAGGCACCCTTACCTCTTCGTCCTGGAAAGGAGCCGGCATTTCCACCAAAGCGTCCAGTACCCTACGCTAAGCTGGCAACTGCCGAGCAAGAACTGGAACGTCTTCAGCAAGCTGGAGTGATTGAACCGGTGAACCATTCAACATGAGCGGCTCCTATCGTAGTCATCAAAAAGACAAATGGAACAATACGACTTTGTGCAGACTACTCCACAGGTTTTAATGACGCCCTCGAGACGCATCAGTATCCACTGCCGATGCCGGAGGATCCCTTCACGAAGCTGCGTGGCGGGAAATGTATCACGAAGCTTAACCTAGCCGATGCTTGTTTACAATTGCCAGTCGCTGAAGAGTCCGAGGAACTGTTAACAATTAACACCCACGGAGGACTTCACCGATTTAACCGCCTGCCATTCGGTGTAAAGACAGAGCCAGTCATCATTCAACAGGTGATGGATACGATGCTCACAGATATGGCCGGTGTGACTGCCTACCTGGACGCCAAATGCAACTTTGAAATGTCCAGCATTAAATATCTTGAACTCATTGTGGACAAAGACGGCCGACGACCTGACCCGGCCAACGTACAAGCCATACAGAGGATACCACCTCCAACGGACGTGCCAACTCTACAGCCTTTCCCGGGGCTGGTCAGTTACTACACTTCCTTCCACCCAGATCTCCATCGAATCCGAACGTCAATAAACCGTTTGCTCACTAAGGATGCCACGTGGGAGTGGTCAAGAGAATGTCAACAATCCTTTAATCACATCAAGGCCCTATTGACCTCAGAACTCCTGCTTACGCACTACGACCCGACGCTACCACTTATCGTGACTGTAGACGTATCTAACTGTGGATAAGGTGCTGTGATATCACGTACGCTCCCAGAAGGAAAGGAAAAGGCAATTGCGCATGCGTCAAGGTCGCTTACACCCCTTCAGCGAAACGACAGTTAGATCGAAAAACAGGCCCTGGCAATCATCTTCGTAATGAGAAAGTTTCACGAAATGTTCTGCGGGCGACATTTGTTGACGGATCACAAACCGTTGCTCGTAGTGTTCGGTCCAAAGAAAGAAATCCTGGTTTACACCACCAGTCGCTTGCAAAGATGGACGACAATGCTTCTTGCCTACGACCTCATGATACAATACCGATCCATAACTAGCTTCGGCCAAGCTGGCGCCCCATCCAGACTCATCGGATCACAAGCACCGAACGACTAAGACAGAATAAGCGCGGTGGTCAACATTGAACCCGATGTACACTTCATTTTCAGCAAGGCTGTTCAAGCAATTCCAGTGACAGCAAAGAGGATCAAGACGGCGACCAAACTGAATCCAATTTTGAGGCAAGTAATGACGTTCATCCGCACAACTTGGCCACACACAAACCTCAATTGTGACTTACGGGGATACTCTCACCGTCTAAAGGCTCTTACGATTGTGGACGGTTGCGTCATGTTTGCCGACAGAGTAGCAGTCCCGGAAGTCATCCAACGACAGGTGCTCAAGCAATTCCACAGTGGACACCCAGGGATCAACCGAATGAAGTCTTTGCTACGCAAGTTTGCCTACTGGTCACGAATGAACAAACAAATTGAGAAGCACTGCTAGAAGTGCACATCCTGTTGTTTGGCTGCCAAAAACCTCGTGAAATATGAACTGCACACTTGGCCGGCAGCCAAAGACCCTGGCAAAGGTTCCACATGGATTTTGCCGGACTACTGAGTGAGCAAACGTATCTAGCCATCGTCGATGCATACACCAAATGGTCAGAAGTTCACAGCCTACGACAGCCGAATATGAACAACACTGTAGAGAAGCTACCGGAACTCTTCAGCTGTTTCGGACTGACAGAGACGCTGGTCACAGACAACGGTCCTCAGTTCACCTCCACCATCTTCGAAAACTACTGCTAGGCATCCAACACACGCGACCTCCAGTTTACCGTTCACAATCAAACGGACAAGCTGAAAGATTTGTCGACGTCATGGAGTGAGCATTGTTGAAGACCGGAGAAGAAGATCCCCCAAAAGCGTTTTACAAACCTTCCTGACCAATTGCCGGAAAACCCCAAATCCGAACGTTCCGGATGGCAAGTCACCGGTAGAATGTATTTCCAATAGGAAACTGAGAACTGCCTTTGATATCATGATCCCGCATTCAAACAGGAAAGGAGGACGCAATGCAGTAATGGAAAAATAGTGCAAGCGAAGACACGGAGCTCGTGTAAGACACTTCATGACCGGCTGGCCGGTCCTCTTACGCATGTTTCATGCACCGCTGAACTGGAAGAAAGGAATAATCGTCCGACGGAAAGGTCCAGTCCTCGATGAGGCACACGTCGGCGAAGCTACAGGTTGGCGGCAGGCAAACCAGAATCTCCGAGACTGCGAAAATGCACGGTGCGACCCTGTAGGACCAACCGCACAACTCGATGTATTACTGGACGCACTCGACTTGAAGAAGAAAGAACGTCCTACCACAAACGAACACTTCTCAGAACCGACGTTACAGTTTCCCGCCGCTGAGCACAGGTATCCCGTGAGGCGGAGACGATGGACAAACAGATGCGGCAAAACCGGTCAAACCCATTCAAGTCGACCCTCAGAAGCAGTCTTATGACTGAATCCAACAAACTTCAAGGGAGAGGCGTTAGTGGAATGCAGCTTTCTCTGTCCAAAAACGCCACCTTCCTCGAGAAAACGATTCTATCCGATCAGAATAAGCGGAAATGTCGTGAAGAGTCAAGAGATGCTCTTTGCTATATTTTACCTGTTCGGCCTTTATTCCGCTAAGCTCATTGGTGACCAAGTGATCTTAACCACTTTATCGATGTCTCTCCTTCGATTTGCTGATTCCAGAATGTGTGTAGTTAGCTACGAATCCTATAACTTTTCACCTTGTCACACACGTTGTTGGACAAGAGCACCGTTGCTTCTTGCATTCGTCCTTTGCTTTGTCTCGGGCGCAAGTAACGGGGACCGCTGCAATAGTTTCGGGACCAAGATTTGACGGGTTATTTATATCTAGAAGAAGAATCCGCATTCTGTTAATCGTAATACTACACCGCGGACGAAACTGCGTTTTGAGTCGAAGGTTTATAACATTAAAACATGATATAACCTTCTAAATCTTGGCAAATCTAAGGGCTTAACAAAAGAACTCGTTTGGCAATCAGTGCCAGACATCCGCTACCTAACCTCATTGCTTACCTGCTGGTGCCACTCAATACGAACGATTGAACGCAGACATCGGTGGTCAAATACTTGAAGACGGTTCACGTCTTCTACCCTGAGCGGCCAGGTCTCGCTGCTGTAAAGTAATACGGCCCTCACCGTTGTCTTATATACGCGATCCTTAAGCCTCAGAGAGGTGCTTCTCTGTCACCAGATGTGTCCTGGGCTAGCGAACACCACCTTACCCTTGAAGATACGCACCTCCACTTCAGCTTCTACACGTCCGCTGCCACCGCTGATACAGCTTCCCAAAAACAAACGGACCGGTCACTAACAACTTCATCATCTAATATTAGATCGGCGTAATCGCACTAGTCTCCCAGAGTCACTGCACTCTGAGGCTATAAGGCGCATTGACAAGCGTTTATTAGAGTGTGAAATAGCGTATAGCATTGTTTCTGCTGTTTGGACACTGTCAACCGACAACACTTTCGTCAGCGTGATCAAGATCAGTCAGTCTCCCACCAGGTTGGAGGTCGACTACAGTATCCTGCGTTTGCCGCAGACAGTCCTCCATTATTGATAAACAGATTGGGAATAACACAACGTTACGAGCAAGTTGTAATACTCTACGTTTCAACCACCTCGGATGGCCTTCTTCAGGAGTGTTGTAATCAAAAGGCCACTGTTGTACACGCGTCAAGGCCGCCTGTTTGCCCCACACTCGTGACAAGGCTCGAATTGTGTTCTGATTGGTCTCGGCTTCAACGACCAACGGCTCACTCGTCCATGCACTTGAAAATGACCCGAATGCTTGTAAATGCGATGATATACTATGCCCTTCTGCTGAGTCACGTGTTTCCACTACCGTTGTTATTGTCCGTAAGGCATGTAGTGGATGGGGCTCAAGTACAGATATAACAGCCACCCAAATTGGTTGAAACGTAGAGTAATACAACTTGCTCGAAATGTTGTTTTATTCCCAATCTGTTTATCAATAACATGATAAACACTACGCCCAAACTGTTCAACTTCATTCGTACTAAATTTGATGCGGATATCTTACAGTCCTCTATCATCTCATTTGTGACGAAATTAAACGAAAACGATTAAAGTGGACAGCCTTGACGTGCGCCACTGCTGGTGCTGAAACTGCCAGACGGTTCACCGTAAACCCTAGCATGAGTTGAATTGCAGAAATAAAGGGACGACAGTATGTTCACACATCTGGTCAGTAAGCTCTTGCATATAACCGCTTGTGAATGACTGATCTATTGTTCGGTCATTTCAAGTTCTGGCTTAAAATTAAATGAATCACAGAATGAAAAAAATGGTTAGGAGAGCATGTTCGTCAGATTTCTGGTTGAGCAACGAATGTGTTGATTTTCATTGTTCACTGAATTCATCCATTCAAAGCGGCTATGGGCTATGGGTATTGTGGCTCGGATAACTGTAAATATGAGTTGCTCGAAGGACATTTGAAGGAGGTATGGGCAAAAAACTTTCCCTGGTAGTCACTAATGAGCATTCCAACTCAGGCAAGTGAACCTCGTGAACTGTGGAAACAAATCCTGTCAAATTAAAAAGTTTATATTGGAGAGTTACGTTCCGAATTAGCTGGGCACTTACGACGGATTTGGATCTGTGTCCTGCTGATGAACCTTGTGAATGAGATTCACTCGGCTCCATCTGGCTTCCAATATTTTAATATGGACAACTCCGTTTTTTATGTATCGCAATTCTCTACCACCTGCCTGAACCCGCAAACAGTCATGCTTTTTTGGGAAAAATGTCAATGATAATTTGGTAAAATTTACCTCGGCACTGTATCCAACAGAAGACTGTTGATCTTTGAGAAAGGGAGCAGCAGCAAATGGTCATCTTGTTTGATTATGAATTTTTTACCAACCACTTGCTTATGATATGAGGTATGAGTTACCCGTGAGAGTCCCGCAAAGTTTTAAATATATAACTTCCGTAACGCTTGCTTTATTGACCTGGCGTGGTTATATCATGACCGCATTTTTATAAACGTTATACTCACCCATTGGTAAGAAGAGTTTATTTCCTCCGAACACAGTATTGGCACAAATGACCTTGATAAATTCATTATTCACCGAAAGCATGGGACTAATGGAAATGAAAATGTACCTCTCAGTTGCTCACTATGTTACTCCGAGTCTAGTTTTTAAGGTTGATCAATTTGAGTACATCTTCTCAACGTACTTCAATCGTCAAACTTTGAGTGAAAGATTGCAAACCGTAGAAACACTGAGGGTATATTTGGAAGCCTATTGACCATTTCTAGTTATCAGTGCAGAGCGAAATGTTAGAATCCCGCAAGTGCATTTCATATCATCCAGCTAAAAAACGATTGTATTGACGAAAAAATGCAATACAGTAAACAGTTTTTTCTAATGAACCTCCATTCAAACGTTTTCCGGTTGCATATCCAGACCTTGGTTGGAGTGACAATACGATATGATCACTTTATGTTAATTATGCTTTCTCCCAACTCCGGAATCTATCTTTTAGCAGCCAGTGTTTGATGCCTGTCACCATCCCACGTCACGTACCCACCGAGTTATCAGTGCATGCGTGCTCTCCAGCTAGACCTACCAGTGGCACACTGTTTTCCAGGGTTCGGTTTTAGAGGCCTTTACATCTTTTGATGGAACCTTAAGTCATCTATCAAGTTATAGTGGAACGTCGCGTAAACAGCTCACTGGATTTATTGTCTTCTCCTACTGTACAACATTCGGAAAGTTTGCATCTATTATTCTACTCGACGTAGCTCGTTTTCCTACTTCCCATCTCTCACCGCATTCACTTGAGTTCAATTGCATGCGCTTATTTGCTTGAACATTGTGTTAGTTCTCTTGTGTCACTCCTTACTTGGTTCGGCTTGTATTCAAGCCCACTCACCATTCTCCAATTTGTCAAAAATCTAAATCAATAATTTTCTGTGGCTGATATGGCTTGGCTGTTTACCGAACTGTTCCATACTTTTATGACTGTTGTTGATCTGTGATTGGAGCTGAGTTAATTTTTTTGTATTCTGGTTATATGTGTACGTGAAAATCTGGAAGGTCATCTTTCGAACTGAATAAGGAATCTTACCTCTTTGGCTTTACTTATCCTCATTTTGGGTGTTCAAAAGTGATAGTGTGGGGTTGGCATTATCCTGGTAATTATCGAACTCTAACCAGTACTGGTTTTCAAGCTACATGTAACAAAAATACGTAGGTTCGGAAATAAAATCAGGTCATACATCAATCGTCTCTTGTGTTCAACTTCCTAACGGTAAATGACCATTCCATATGTTAGTCCTGTACTCCTTTGATTTGAATATCTTCCGTCTCGTAGCCTAGGTATATTGGATGTGAGGGTGTATTTGTTTAGTATCTACACATACTGACGCATACTAACGATATAAAATGTAATTCGGAAAATGTGCAACATCAAGTGAAAACGCCAACAGTCAGACGGTATTGTTCATTCACTTTTGTAACAGTATTTTCCTACTGCTCTACTGACGAGCTCTAGTAATATTGGAAATCGAGCCCGGTGCTTCTTTTCGAAAGGGCCTAGCTGGAAAGTCTATCTGAATACTGAGGCTACTATCAGTTGTGATTGAGGTTCAGATTGAAATTAACTGAATCCCCGATTACTCATCGGTAACGTTTATTTTTCGTCAATATAA
>QNGE01000970.1:189704-204450 GCA_008508345.1 Paragonimus westermani | reverse complement strand
TAATTTGCACACCATACCGTAGGCAGGCCAGTGAAATCTCCAAGCTGCTACAATTACATCGGGCCTCTTAACTGATAAGGTGCAGCAGCCTTCAAGAATCAATGAATGACCAGCAATGCCAAAAATATTAACATTTGTGGGCTGCAGAACAGTATCAGGAGAAAATACAGCTATATCTGGATACAAGATTATTGACTCAACCCTACCGATGTCAACAGTAGAACTGTGAGTTTTGCCGGAAGTAAACACTGATGTTGTCACAACATGAGAAGTGTTTTGGGGCAAGAGGGAGAGTGTAGGATTATAGTCAATCAGTGGTTGCGCCTTCGGATTCGAATTTGTCGTTAAGTGACGTAATTATATCAATTACACACTCAAACGTTTGAAAGTTTGGACTTACTCAAGTAGCTAAATGGTACGAGGACCGCGCGGGCCGCACGCGGCAAACGGCGGGCAGTGGAAAAAATTCTCGAGCAACACTTTCTTGGCCCTTCCAGATACGGTGGTTACATTGAAATCAATTTCGCTACTCATTCTCAACGGTTTCGAAGCTTACCAAACTCCCCTTGACCAATTTTCAAAAGAAAATCGAGAAAATAAGAATATATTCTGTCTTTTTACATCTTTATATGTTAGGCAAGTCCATATATTCCGCAACCTAATCTGTCCGCTTCACCGCCAACCCGACTTCTTTCCTATGGCCCACCGACAATCGTAGTAGACAAAGGAACAGGAAGGAAATTTGGTTTACAGAAAAAGTTGCAACGATGAGTAAGAAGTGGTCTATCTACCAAATAATCGAGATAGAGCATAAGTGAAGCATAACAAACTTTAATGTTACTACTACAGACATTTGCCAGGTCTTACAGGGTAGCACAAATATACCACCTTTAACTTGTACAGAATTCAATCATGAATCATAATGACACAAGTTTCATGGGTGTGTTTGAATTTCCATGTTACCGTAAATCCTATGGATAAGAGCGAAAGTAATGTACTTATCTGAAAGCACTCACCGTAGGTATCAAATAAGGCTAATCGCCCATCTACTGTTAAGGAAAAGCAAAACCCTCCAACTGCTCCGACACTTACCTTGGAGAGCGCGGCAAATTAACAGTTAGAAGTATCCGAATTTATGAATTCGTTTAAACAAATATCACTAAATTTGCGGAAAAGAATAATGCAGACTTCAAAGTAAAGTTGGTGAACATTTTGCCGGGATTTGGGATGAGATACTTGGTTCTAACATTTTACTCACTGACTCCCAAAACACGCGGATACCGGCATATTTCGGCCGGCAGTGTGCCACATAGGTACATGCCGACTGGATATGACCCACTTCGCCACAGCTGAAGCACTCTGCCTGTCTTTGTGGAAATGAATACCGGAAATGATTGAGTCCATACGGTGTGCATTTCCCGAATTGTTGTGGAATCGAGTTCACGTTACTTCCTTTGAAAAAATCGGAAGAATGGTCTTGAAGCATGGAAATCAATCCGCAGTTTGAATGAGTTGTTTCGGTTTTAAACTGTTGCTTTTGGAATAATTGCACGGGACGACCTCAGTAGTCTTCGTAGCTTCTTTTACATTGTCATATTGTTCAAATACCTTACGACTAATTTGAGACCTTTCATCATGAGGCAAGCGAATTTTCTATGTAACTCTGGCAACTTAGTACCAGCATTGTCTTTGGCGTCCGTCAGACTATCCGTGAAAATAAGCATGTTTGTTATGCATGACCGATTAGGAAGGATGCCATGCTGGGTTGAAGAGAAAAGATTATTTGATAAGAAGTGATTGAGTATGGCGCGTCTTAGTAGGCGCTCCATTATTCTGCACGAGATGCTAGTAGGGCTGATTAGCCGATAGCTAGCCGGAGAGTGCCGGTCACCTGCTTTAAATACGGGTGTGATCGTCGTCTCTTTCTATGCGATAGGGATGATACTTGTCTAGAGTGTTTGCTTAAACGGCTTATAAAAGGGTTCTGCCAGGATGTCAGCTGCTTCCTTCAGTATTCTGGGATGGATCATGTCAGGACCCAGTACTCTGTATGAATTGGCCTTGAGTAAAAGGTCTTCAACATCTAGCACAGAAAACACAGCGGTCGAAAGTGGTTGCCTGTACATCTGCAGCGGTAGTACAGGATGCCTGCTCGGGGATGCGGCGTTTTAGATGGTCGAATAGTACCCTCTGAATAACTAGGCAACAACTAGGGAATCAGATGAAGTCTCTCGCTGGGCAGTCGTGAACGAAGAGCTAAAGGTTTGTTCCTTCTTGGTCGTCGCACATGCTCGAAAGAGAAGTTTAGGTTCCCGCACACTCCGAGGGGATCTTCTCTTGTACTAATTTGATGTGTCTGCGGATTTCCCGCCTACGCCTGTTTCGGGCAATGTGGAACGCACTTAGGTCCCCTGAGTTTCCCGTCAGCTTGTGCTATGTGAATGAATGGAAACGATCATCGACAAGACGACGTATCCTGCGTGGAAGGGGCTACCGATGAGAGAAAGTACACAGTGTGCGTGATATAAATAAGTCGTCCGCTTTCGGAATCGCGCCTTGAAACGTTCGGTAGTCCTGGCCCACGGAGTCCAAGCCAAGAAGAAATGAACCTAGGTGGGTTCTCAGGCTGTTAAAATCAGCCTAATTAAAGTTTCAAACTGTGGACCTCTAAGCTGGATATTGTAACCGGTAACCGATAAGATCAAAGGCCAACAGAGAGTGGTCGCTATGTCCAATTGGCGGCTTGATGATCACTCTGTCTACCAGGTGGCTCTCATTAGTGATGACCAAGACGAGCAGAGAGAAATCTGACCAGAACGATGCCGCGTCGGGTCGCTGATGTGATGTGTCCACGCCTTCCAACGTATCAGCGTTGATAAGGAAATCAACAAACAGCTTTCACACTGCCGGTGAGAAACTGATGCCCAGTTTATCTTGGGTGCATTTTAGTCACCCATAATAAACAGATCAGCAGAACTTTGTAGGCCCGGGAAGTATTCCAAGATTACCGGAACGGTGTCTTCGTCCAAGACGTCGGATGAAGGAGAACCATAAATTACCCCCACTAGGAGTCAGTCTTGGACACGCTATGATAGTGGAAGCAACAGAGCGTCATATATTTTCAGAGGACTGATAACCACCGATAACCGTGGGTGTCAGGAGATACTGCTAAAGGAAAATCAAAGAACTCCCCAATTCTCCTTCGGTCGGAGTCGGCCCGGTAAACGAAATACCCCCGGACACTCAGCTCACTGTCATTGATGTCACCTGTCAGCGAGGTCTCCGTGAAGGCGAACATGTGGGGTTGGGTGTCATGAATTAACTGCCTGAATTAAGGAAGGTTTTTGAACAGACTCAGACAGTTCGTATGCATGCGCTTAAACGGTACTTCCTCGTTGGACTTCGTGAGAAATAAAAAAGCATGGTGCGATGGGGAGCCTGGGAAAGGAAGGTGGTGGGGCTGGACTCGGTCTCCTTCGCCGGGTTGTTCTAATTGCCCTTCTTTGAGGCTGCAGGCGCGAAGTTTCTGCCTGTGTGCAGGTCAACAACACTAAAGGGAGCTTGACCAGCGTTCTTGGAGCCGCAACTTGGACCTCTGCGCCTCTGCCAAATTACGCTTCTTGGGAGGATGTTTGGAGATGATCACTCACGGAAAATTTGACTTCGTCGTCTGTTGGGTGCGAGGTTAGGAAGACCGCAATGGGCGCTGTGTTATGAGGCTACTGAAGGGAATATTTATAGGAGTGGGCCAAAAAAATGCTTTCTGAGTTGCAGGAGGCGTCCCTAGCAGGCTGCTTCCGTTCCAACTTCTTGAGGAAAATTGTTCTACCGTGCATTTTGGCGGGTTATGAGGTAGGTAACTCTGAAGACGGTTTTTGCGCGGCGTCGGTACCCTTAATGCTCGTGCCTGTGTCTGGGGCGTCGATCATTGGAACGATCATGCATACGGCGCCTCTGCCCTCTACAACAGGTACAGCGGTCTGAGGAGCTATTTAGAGGGCGGAAATTACGAGTTTATTATCTAGTTGTGGCTTTTGGTAGACCAGGATTCTTGGCTTAGTCTTAGTCCGCTGTTCGAGTCCCGATCTCTCTTGCCGTGGGCAGTCGAAAGGCACGCCTTTCAGGTAAGCTTTGGCAGACTTCAAAGCTTTTGTTTTCTCCACCACGACCACAGGGCTGAGCATGGCTGGCAAAGTTACCGAAAGGCCAGCTGACTTTTTGGTTGTGTTAGCCTGCAGTCTACTCGCGAGCACCAGGTGCATGACATCCGGTGAGAATGAACTCAGAGATTCGTACACGGATCCAGTCAGTTTGTTCGTTTCGATGTCCACCGGTTTTCTGTTGACCTGAAGGGCAGTCATTAAAAACGGGGTGTAGCACCGCTCTTGGGGGTTACAGAAAGTGCCAAGAACAGCGTAAAATAATATACTGGCAGAACAGGATGAATTGTTAATTTAACGGTTTATTAAGTAAGTGAGAATCCAATAACACTTTGAAACGTTCCTTAGAAGAGCAGCTAACAATCTCTGGTGGTAGATCGTTCCAGTAGTTGATAACCCCATAAGAGAAGAACTGTTGTCTTAGGAAGGTCCGAGGTCGAAGCTTATAGAGCTTCTTGTCGTGACCTCTTCGACTGTTATCACTTACTATGGTGAAGAATTGTTGCATGAGTCCTGTTCTAAAGAGAAAGTGTGTAAGAATTGAGTCGCCGCGAAATCTACGAAACTCAAGTGGATAAAGATCAAGAATTTCAAGGCGAGACACGTAGGAGAGACGCCGTAAGCCAGTGACCATTTTGGTGGCTACTCGCTGGACACGCTCAATGGCCAGTATGTCCCTCTTCAAACCGGTGTAGTCAACTTGCACTAGCCTGCACTCCTATACTGCAACGTTTCTTGTATTACGCTTCACAAATATTTCTCCTTAGCTTAGATCTCGTCATTGCAGCCTCTCTCTGTTTAGCTTCCGAGAGATAAGAGTTTCATACCAAGTGGCCAACCAGCATTGGCCGGCTGGACAGAAAGGCCCCACTGGCACACCTCCAGGTCTCATTCCTTCGGGTTTACACCGGATATGTGGTGTGTTGATGGAACCGCAATTGGTGCAGCGCAAGCCAATTTCAGTGATGGATAAGCGCAGGAGTCCCTTGGCTTCGGTCACTGTGACAGGCTAATCCGAATCGGATGCCGCCAACCGTGGTCGAGTTGATTGGCATACTCGGGCAATGGTCTTATGTAGACTCCGTGAAGTGTGTAAAAGGCGTGCTTGTCTATCCGGGGGAAGGTTCGTTTGATCATCCCGAGAGTCATGAAACCCCCTTTGGCGGCCAGCTGGTGATGATAACAGAAGGACAAACCAGACGACAGCCAGATCGCTAGGTCTTTTTTGAGGTCTACTTTCGTGATATCTACTACACTTCGTAAACCATGTATACGAATAGGTTCCCGGGATCTCCACAGAGTGACATGTGCGCACACTTACTGTCGTTTAGAGGGAAACTTTAATTATCTGACCAGCACTTGATACGAATATGGTCAATCTGCAATGAGTTGGGGTCACAGGCATTCCAGATTTTTAAGTCGTCGGCATGAAGGAGGGCGTTGCTAGAGATCAACTATGGGAGGTCATTGATGTAGATAAGAAACAACAATGGACCAAGTACCGATCCTTGAGGGACTCCCACAGAGACTGGGGATGGGTACGAAAGGCCTGAACCAGTTTTTACTCTGAAAGTCCTGTTACCAAGAAAGGAAGTTATCCAGCGGAGAACCTCTCCTTGGATCCCATAGGCTTCTAGTTTATGCAACAGAGGACCGTGTGGGACATGGCCGAAGGCTTTGGCAAAGTCAAAGAAGGTAGCATCCGAGATATGACCATTGTCTTTGGCCTCTGTTAGGCTATCCATGAAGATTAACATATTAGTTATGCATGACCGATCGGGAAGAAAGCCACGCTGGGTCGAAGAGAAAAGGTTATTCGAGAAGAAATGCTTAAGAATAGTGCGTTTCAACAGTCGCTCCATTATCTTGCATGGGATGCTGGTACGGCTGATCGGTCAATAACTAGCAGGAGAGTGACGATCGCCTGTTTTAAATGTACGTGAGACAGTGGCCTCTTTCCACACCTCCGGAAGAGTGCCTGTTCGAAGTATCCGTTTAAACAGACTGAAGATAGGCACCGCCAAACCGAGGGCCGCTTCTTTGAAGATCCGGGGATGGATCACATCTGGTCCCATGGCACTATAAGGATTGATCTTAAGCAAGAGGTCCTGAACGTCAGGATGGGGTGTTGGAAGTGTCTCCGCTGGGGAATTGGATGTCAGTTTGACAGATTCACATTGCAGACTGATGGGTAATATTCTCTGAACATCTCGGCAACCACTTGGGGGCTGGAGGAGGTTTCCCCGTCGGGAAGCCGCGGAGAAGGCGCTGAGAGCTTAGTTATTCCCTGACAACGTATATACTTGAAAAGAAATGTCTTATTCTCGTGAGCTACCTGCAGGATTTTTGACTGTACCTGTTGGGTGTGTTGCCGGATTTCCCGCTTGCACCTGTTTCGTACAGAGCGAAAGGCCTCTAGATCTTCTGGCCTACCCGTTAACTTCTGATCAGAGAATAGACGAGAACGTGCTTCAAGAAGGCGGCGTATGTTCCGTGGAAGCGGTGAACGAGAGGAGAACTTCCATAGTGTTCAAGGAACAAATGTCTCATCAGCTTCGTGAATGGCGGCTCTAAAGGAAAGGTAGTTCAAGTTCACCGAGTCGGATGTAAGGCTGGGTGTGCTTAAGAACGTCCTTAGTGCGTTAAAGTCTGCTTTCTGGAAGTTTCGAAATGAAGTCGTTGTTACAACGTTTTGGAGCTAGCAACAGATAAATTCAAAGGTTAGTAGCATGTGGTCAATGTGCTCTAGCGGTGGTTTGATGACCACCCTATCTACCAGGTGAGACTCGTTCGTAATGGCCTGGTCGACCAAGGAGGGTGTCTGTCCTGGACGGTGCCTTGTAGTTAGATCGACATGCCGTGTGCAGGCTTTCTCATGGATCAACATTGCCAGGGGTTTCGAGAACCCGCAGCCACGATCCTCATGAGAATTTGCCATTGAGTTGAGTTTGGGTGCGTTAAAGTCACCCATAATAAAAAGATGGGAGAAACGCTGGGCAGACGTGAGTCCGTCTAGGGTGGCAAGAACAGCCTCGTAGTCGGATGCGTTGCATTTGGGCGAACGGTACATAACACCGGTAAGAAGCGTGTCACGTTTGCGAAGTTGGAGTTTGATCCAGAGCGTGTTACATTTCTCTGGGAAGGTAAATTCCCTTACGACCACCGGGAGCTTCTGACTTAGGAAAACGGCGCAGCCTCTCATGCGTCCACGGGAGGAGTCCGTCCGGTACAAAGAGTAACCAGGGACATGCAGTTCACTATCGCTGATATCCACGGAAAGCCAGGTCTATCTGAAAACAAGAATGTGAGAGCTAGTGCCCTGGACCAGCTGCCAGATTCCTGGTAGTTTGTTCAGAAGGCTCAGACAATTGGTGCACATGCATTTTAAGGCTGCTTCTTCGTTTGGCTGGCTGCAAAAAGAGACAGAATTGCACGAGGGAGTGCTTGTGAAAGTGGCCCCAGTAGTGATGGGTAGTGCGTAACTGGTGGCGTAGTTCTGTGAGCCCTCTTTGGGGGTGGTAGCCGTTTCATCACAGTCTGGGCATAAGTGAGTGTCCCTGTGGGACGCCACGTCCGCTTCTGTTGGCCCAAGGTCGATGACCTTCGGGCCGCTCCTGCTTTCAGAGCTTCTGAAGGGTGATTTGCAGTTTTGCGCTCTCGAAAATTTGGATGGGGTTGTAGGTGAGAAGAGAATATAGGACGAAATGATCCCGATGCAGCCGAGGAGAGAGCCGCCGGAATGAGACAAGTTTGGGCCATTTTTGATGCAGGGGGGATCCCAGCAGACTCACAGAGCCGTAAAGCTTAGGGATAAAATATTTTTTAACGGACGTTTTTGGGGTGAGATAATTGGGGGTCTAGAAGAGTGATGGTCCTCAACAACCTTGGGATCTGTTCTCTCGGCCCTTGCATATCCACAAGCGCTTGACTTTCCAATGAGATAGGGGCAGTGACCTCTGATGTGGGTGCTTGGGTTGGCCCATTCGAGGAAACCGGTCCCCTCTTGACAGCCTGGAGTTTGGGGTCAGTTGTGATGCATGACCTTGTTCTAGCAAGCTGAGAGCGCTTCTGCCGCTCCTGCAGTGAGCGATCTAGAGAGACTCTCCTAAGGTTAACGTGATTTTTCTTTAGTTCAGCCGCTTTATCCCGTCTTTCCTCCGTGCTAATCTTTGCGGGTAACGTCACAAGGAGTCCCAGTGACTTCTTGTTAGCTTTGGAGCAAAGTCTTCTAGCGGAAACCATTTTCGTAGACTCTGGAGGATAACAAGCGTTCAGCACCGATCTGGCTAGTTCCCCGGAAGAGAGTGTGGTCGGAAAACGTCACTACACAACAAGGCTCTTCTCCCAGAGTGCTCTATCCTTCAAGCTTGTCGTGACTTCCTCAATTTGAGCGGTAGACAAGGCCACTGCCTTGCGAGCAGCCGCAGCGCCTGGAAGGGCAAGGGCAATATAATCATTCAACAAGCTCCGTTCTGACTTCATGTCAGATAAAGCTTTGAGTATCATTCAGGGCTTTTCCTACCGTGGTTATCTGTGCGCTTACATCTTCAGAAGCCTTGTAGCCACACTTGCACGCGTCTGACTTCTGCTCGTTCGGGGTGGCGAGTAGAGGATCCAACGTGGCTTTCGGTGGGGTGCAGCTATCTCGGGAGAGACAGCTCATACAGAAAAACGGTCTTTTTGAAGAAGTGAGCAAGGTGCACTGGTCCTCCCTGAGGCCAGTACACTCAAATTGGTGCCAGTGTAGGCACGTCTGGCTTTGCATACCGTTCTGAACCGTCATGTGGCAGCCGAAACGACCACAAGCACTCGATACCTCCGATCCACCAATGCTGCTGGATTTTGTGCGTGTCATTGTGTTATGGTCTGTGAGTAAATGATAATAATAATAATTATAATTATAATAATAATAATAATGGTATATTTCTCGAGGCATTTGTGAGAAACACACTCAGGAGAGCGTGATCAACGCAGTGATTTTTAACACATACATAAATGAACACCAAATATGATAATTGTACAACGAGTCAGCTATGTGAGTAGAGCGACAAAACAGACAAAACTAGATGTTATATGAAGGGAAAATTCAAGTCTAGGCAAGAAACTTAAAGCTTCATGGTTCTGAGAAGATAGTGCTTGGGGTCTGCACGATTCGACAAAATAATTGATTTGTTACATCAATTCGGACTCCATAAGGTGATCGCTGGCCTGATGCTCAAGGTCGTGCCAAAAAACGGTGGTTGGAGGATGAAGAGAATGTATTGGCGAAGCATTTGACCATTATTCCATGTAGATAGTCTCGAAGAAAAGCGCAGAAAATTTTCTCATGATGTGGGCGAGGTGGGGACGCATATGCTTTCGCTGAGAACGCATGGACTTCTTGACCGGACGTCATTCTTCGCTCAAATTCCCAAGAATTTCGAGGAGCTCGCGATATGCACAACCACTGCGGAATTTTATGAGTCCGGGCGGGGTGGGATGTTTTATTGCACAGGATGTATCAGTGAAACCAAGAATGGAGAGAGGAATTATGCGATAAACGGGATAACGTGAAACTAACTATGTGAGCTATGACAATGGAACATGTGATATTCTGACATAACCTCCTATATGAAGTTAATAGCATTGTGTTGATTGATTAAATATATACCACATGCGAAGAGCTGCTATTGAATAACGCGAAAGGAGATCGATTATAAGCTGTTCCTAGTGTACGATTATTGCCGATTTTAGATGTCTATTATCTGTGTACAGACGGTATAAGGAATGAGAAGAATGTTTGACAACACCGAGAGGTTTTCGGATGGTCTATCAGGGGAGGAAAAGGAAGAGTTGTGGCTCGAGGTTATTATGCAGTCATGAGACAAAAAGATTGAGTTTTTTGAACGAGTTTAGGATGTCCAGGTTTGCATGGTGGTTTACAACTCAGACACACAAGCTATCAACAAGTATGGGATAAGAGTGTGCCAGGTTGTTTGGGTTGTTGCTAACGGGCATGTATATTGACACATATACGTGTTGACCAAAGACATGTTATCATGTTCGCTGGCAAGTCTGAAAGTACAAGGCCTATCCTGAAAGCGGTAGTTTTGAACGGTTCGAGAGGTGTATGACATAACATCACGCAAAACAGGGGGCTTTTCGTCAGATGTTGTTAGGTCCGTTTTCGAAGATAACGTCCTCAGACAAGTAGAGCTTGAAAATGGACATGACGTTCATCAGTGTTAAGAAAGTTTCTAAGTTTCGTTTGAATTGGTGTATATTCTTACTGGACCTAATTGCATACGGAAGTGTGTTCAAAATGTAGGAATATTTTATTAGGAAAAAATTTGAACGCAGTTTTTCCGAGATTTAAGAGCTGCCAAAGTGAAGTCCTTGTTTCTGAGGTTATACTTTGACCTGTGTTGTAAGCTAGTCGCGAAGCTGACGGTGAATTTACTGCCATAGACCGAACTATACATGAGTGAAAGGTTGAGCTTGAGTCGCCGTAACCAGAGAGGATCGAGTACAAGCGTCCGGCAACTTTCTCTGTAGCTCAGAGAAGATGGATGACCCAATGAGCTTTTCGTGAATGCACGTGGGGGGCTTTCCAGAGTTAGCCTATCAGACTTGCGCAAGTGGCCACATATGAACGTGCAGTACTCAAACTAGGGTCGTACGCATAATTTATAAAGGTGAAACCGTGCAGCAGGTAGGAAGAATGAGTGTTTAATGTAACCTATCGTCCGTCTGGTTTCAGCGACTAGGAGCGATATATGTTCTGCGAAGTTGAATGAGTTTGAGTAGCGCATTCCCAGATCACGTACTGAGTTGGCGGTTGATATGCTGTGACCCTTGAGCATTATAGAGCCATCTGGTACGTGACAACCATGCAAAACGATAGTGGATTTATTGGCTGAAAATTTCATCAGCCAAGTTTGACACTAAATCTCCAATGACATGAGGTCATTCCGTATATTTTCTGAACATGCATTATGATTGCCAGAAGGGAAGCTGTATACAAGTTTGATATCGTCAGCGAATAGCAATAGCTTGCCATGCTTGATAACTTGACATATATCGTTCACATATATGAGAAAGAGTAACGGTCCCAGAACGCTTCCTTGTATCACACCGCTAGTAACTGGTCTGGGCGTTGAGCTATTGTCTTATATTTTCACTGTTTGTGTGCGGCCTGCAAGGTATGACAAAAACCAGCTAAGCAGTGGATCACGTATACCAAAGGATGCTATTTTGAGCAGGAGACGCTGTTAATGAAAAAGAAACACGAGGCTAGAATATAATACGGATACTATCGAACACAAATAAGGTAATACACAGTGATGTGTGCTGCTCGACAACGAATATCAATGATCGTATATAATTGTTTTTTGATGCACTGGGCACCAGAACGAAACACAAGTATAGAGAACAATACGGATAATATCGAACACGAATAATACAATACGCGATGAGTTATGTTATTCGGCAAAGAATAGCAATGGTTGTATATGATTTTTGATGCACTGGGCACTAAGAGCAAAAATATGATTTGACAATTACAGCGAGGAAATTCAAAACAAATGAAATCGTTAGGACGATGTCAGTTAGCTTGGTTGGAGAATAGGTTGTAGGGAAGAGGCCCCATAAAGCAACCCTCTTCCTCTGAGAGCTTTTTCCTTCACTTTCATTGCTGCCTCCTCTATGTGTGCAGTTGACAAGGCAACTGCTTTCTTGGTGGTTGCAACACCAGGGAGAGCAGGCGCCAGATACTTTTTCAGGGAGTGTAGTTCCAGTTTCATTTCGAACAGAGCCCCTTGGTATGCCTCTACCTTACTCCTCATGGGCAAAATGGAAGGGGATACAGAGCTAAGAAGATCCCCGTATTAACAGTCGCAGGTTTCCTGCGTCACTCCATTCGGCGTAGTGCATGTAAGGCCAGTCAAACCTACAACTCGTGCAGAGGTTAATGAGAGGTGAAGAAGCTAGCTGTTTGTGCTGGTGTTCGTAAATGCCAGTGAGCTTGAAATGGAACTAGTTCTGGCACTGGTGGCACTGCATGCCGTTTTGTACGGACGTTTTATACCCATACCGACCGCAGACGGTTGATGCCACAGACAGTGTCTGCTGAATCCCAGCACTGACAGATCTGACACTGGTCATTGTCGACAAGAATGAGTAATATGCAATATAGGACAGTTAGTTTTCAGTGATTCACAAAAACGAAACAGCTACAATGGAGCGTGAAAAAAATCGGACACTACGTAGTGCAAATAACTCAATAAATGACGCATTGTTGTTGGTCGATAATGAATAACAGTAGTCTTATGCAATTTTTGATGCACAGGGCGCCAGTAGGACAGAAATATTAATAGACAGTAACAGCGAGAGAATTTAAGCCAAATTTCAAGTTATCCGTACGCAGTTCAAGGTCACGAGGCTTCGAACCGCGTTGAGTTATCAAAGGCGACATGTCAACAGGGTCGTCGGTGAAGACAGACAAAAATGTGTTCTATCAAGAAGACACCTACAAACTCAGCGGAGTAACATCAGATGAGCCATACTCAGAACACCCGCAGAGAAAATAAACTGGTTAGTAATCCGTCTGTACACTTTTTCCACGCATATCTGCCCATTTGTCACATTTTATTAATCCTTGTAATTACCTATACTACAAGGCCCATAATTTCTCATACAATGACTAATGGCAGTCCATTTTGACGGATTGGTGTTTGTTATAAAAAGCTCCTCATAAAAAAATGCGGAAGAAGTAACCTTCCCGCATAGCTAACACAGTCGCATTGAGACCCTTTTAGCTCCTTCCCCTGCCGCAAATCCCCCTTGTTAAAAACCTAATAATTTCATTGTGCTGTGAACTGTGGATTTCAGTTTGAACATTGGTCTTATGAAGCCAACTGACGCTAAACACCTCATGGAGTTATAAAAATAATGGTATATTTGCCGACACAGCAGTGAGGCACACCCTCAGAAGAGCACGACCAATGTACGCATTGTATTGCCAGATACACATCCCCATACACACACACCATAGTTCCACTACCCCATCATGCCTTACTGCCACTTTTCCAACACTTCTTGTCATGGAATCAATCACAGGTGATATCCAATCTTTCTCTGATGAGCGCATTATAAGGACATCAAACCAAACAATGTCACCAGAATCCTTGAAGCACAAAGACATTTCTGTTTTAGACATTTTTGAAGGTCTACAAATGATGCTGGGTAAAAAAATGCACTAAGTTTTTGCTTTTTAATGCACGCTCACTAATCAATAAGGTACTTATTTCCGGGTCCTTTAACTTCCTACAATTATAATACATATACATTATTCTAACTGCCGAAGTTTGGTGCACCTCTGAGACTCCAGACGCACAACTGAACGTTATAAGTTATCATATGTTCCGCAGAAATCGTGGTTTGGGATGAGGTGGAGGATGTTTAATCTACCTAAGGGAGCAATATCCTTTAACCATACTTGATGAACCATGTCTTGGTATGGTAGACGACTCATTGTGGCTGTGTGTGTAAACTGGATCCCCTGAACTACTCTCAGGATGTGTCTACGGTCAACCTAACGCCAATCAGGACGACATGGCGGACCCTATTAATGGGCTTGACTATGTAACAACCTTACCCCCACAGTACAAAATGGTTGGTGGAGACTTCAACATGCCCAACATCTCCTGGACCTCCTTAACAGCCCCGCAGATCAAGCTGAGTTCCTCGCATGTATCAAAACAAACGGATGGTGCCAACATGTTTTAACACCTACTAGAAAAGACCACACTTTAGACAGTAACAGTGGAGATACCTGTTGTGAAGACGAGGTATAAAGTGTGGTCTTTTCTAGTAGGTGTTAAAACATGTTGGCACCATCCGTTTGTTTTGATACATGCGAGGAACTCAGCTTGATCTGCGGGGCTGTTAAGGAGGTCCAGGAGATGTTGGGCATGTTGAAGTCTCCACCAACCATTTTGTACTGTGGGGGTAAGGTTGTTACATAGTCAAGCCCATTAATAGGGTCCGCCATGTCGTCCTGATTGGCGTTAGGTTGACCGTAGACACATCCTGAGAGTAGTTCAGGGGATCCAGTTTACACACACAGCCACAATGAGTCGTCTACCATACCAAGACATGGTTCATCAAGTATGGTTAAAGGATATTGCTCCCTTAGGTAGATTAAACATCCTCCACCTCATCCCAAACCACGATTTCTGCGGAACATATGATAACTTATAACGTTCAGTTGTGCGTCTGGAGTCTCAGAGGTGCACCAAACTTCGGCAGTTAGAATAATGTATATGTATTATAATTGTAGGAAGTTAAAGGACCCGGAAATAAGTACCTTATTGATTAGTGAGCGTGCATTAAAAAGCAAAAACTTAGTGCATTTTTTTACCCAGCATCATTTGTAGACCTTCAAAAATGTCTAAAACAGAAATGTCTTTGTGCTTCAAGGATTCTGGTGACATTGTTTGGTTTGATGTCCTTATAATGCGCTCATCAGAGAAAGATTGGATATCACCTGTGATTGATTCCATGACAAGAAGTGTTGGAAAAGTGGCAGTAAGGCATGATGGGGTAGT
>QNGE01000970.1:172666-189451 GCA_008508345.1 Paragonimus westermani | reverse complement strand
ATCCTCGAAACGGTTAACGAGAAGGCGCTCGTAATAACTGGATTTAATACGGTACTAATTGAATCAATGTACAAGAAAATTGTCTCTCACCTCGAATGTGAAAATCCTCAGAAATCGAAGAAAGAAAGTGCCGGCAAAACGAATTGACAACCAGGCACCGGTCAACAATGGTGGACGATAAAACGGGTTGAGCTCACTCAAGCAAATAGTTATTGGTTTGGTCAGAGTCAAACGACTGTTCATACATCGAGAAACGACGGGAATCATAAGTTACTCAAGAAAAAATATGGAAGAGAAATGTCTAATTTCGGTATTTGGAAGTTTACAGGGCTCGGACTGAATAGGGGTGATGGAGATAGTCAAAGTCGGTTGTGTAATAACAAGGATGAGTGATGTGTCTCATTTGGGGAAGAAAGTAAAGCGTATGGCCACCTTTCAACATCAAGCTAACCTCGGCAATCTCAAAATAGCTCAAAAAACCTCGACAAAATCAACACTGGGCCCCGGAAACCGGCTGGTTTTCCAAACTCAAGGTGGCAATATGCACAGCGGCAACGACCGGTTCGCCTGGGGGTTCCACACCTACTGTTCTATCCGTAGTAACTTGGTGTAACTCTGCAGACGCTTCTAAATCCCAAAGTGGTCTGGTGTCCCGCCTTACAGTGCTCTTTGAAATTCTTACTGATACCTGGCGCACATGTCTCTCGTCACCAGGGAATACCTCGGTGATTATACCGTAGGGCCAAACACCTCTGGAGGCTCTTTCGTGAAGAACTACGTCGCCTACTTGACGATCACGCGAAGCTTTCGACAACTTAGGTGTACCTTGCAGCTAGAGTAGGTATTCACTCCGCATCGTTTCCAAAACACACTAGATAGGTGTTGTGCTTGTCTCCTGCCCTTGGTGTAACGTTCGCACAATGTAACCTTATTTGCACTTAGGCCTATATTCGAGCGCAACAACAGTAAATCCCTGGGACGAATTACCCGGGGATTATCTGGATCATCATAAACAGGCACGAGTGGCTTATCGTTCACGAATCGTTCAACTTACACCATGTAAGTGGTAAGTGACTTTTCATTCGTTAGCTGCTGTTGCGTTACCGACGACAAAGCTCGTCTCATTGTTCGGATCATTCTCTCCCAAGCCCCGTCCCGATGACTTGCACTCGGAGGATTAAAATATCAATCAATCCCTTAATTCGATAGTCTCTCTGTCAACACACACTGGTCCAGTTGTCGCAGCCTTCGTTTTAGCTCCAAGTCTGCTCCAACAAGGTTAGAACCTTTGTCACCGTAAATGGCCATTAGAAAAGAATCCGTAGACATGGAATGAGCCACTTCGATGTGAATCGCCTGAGTCCGTAAACAGGTAAATGTGCAGCCATACCGTCTGGGCTCGCTTCTTCCTATAGGCACTCTAAATGGGCCGAAATAATCCACCTCACAGTATCTGAATGAGTAACCGTCCGTCGACGCTCTCATCAACGGAATTGGCGCCATCGTTTGAGTGCACTGCTCAGCATAAACCCCTTTAAAGTGACAGCACTCACTTAACACTCGTTTATCGGCCGCAATAACTTTTAAAATCCAAAACCGCCTTCTGATGCTGGCAAGCACATGGAAAGCACTCATATGCCCTGCGAACTCGTGATAGTGACGTATCAAAGGACTTGTGACAGCACTGTGACTAGAAATAATCGCCAGCTCCACACTGTCTCCATTTTCTGATCGGATTCTGCCACCAAGATGCAGTGCCTCACCTATCAACGCTTGCAGCAATCCTTCAAGTCTACCCACCTTACGAGGATTCACGGTGGACGACCTCAGGACCCTGAGTTTCTTGAAGAACTCGCGCTCTTGCACGAGCTTTACTAGTTTGAAACAAAAGGCATTGATTTCGCACGTACGAAGGGTTCCTACTTTGACTGACACGCTTTGTCCAGTGGATATAACCACGGACACAAAGTTAACGTAACGTGATAACCGAGCTATGGCCAACAGTAACTTAGTCCAACTAGAGTATCTTGGTACCAGCTAATCCAGTATAAAATTAAGGTCCGATTTCGTGGTAATCGCATGGGTGCGCCTAATTTTAGGGCCTTTCTTTACCGAGCACAAGGTTAGCATTTTCTGCCATTGTTCTTCGGATTTCAACAGAAAGCTGGAACCCCGTAACCAGAGGTCCATCTCCTTGGTCAAGGCCTGTGACACTCCGCCAGACGCCACATCGACCGGGATTAATTCTGAAGACACATGCCTCCACTGTGAGACAGAAGTAAGGTCATGGATGAGTTCTAGACGTCTGGCAACGAGAGTTGCCACACGCGATGAGGTGTTCTGTAAGTATTGCATCACCATTGTAGAATCTTTCAATAGTAAAACGTTACGTATTGGAGTCAGCTCACGAATAAGGCAGTACATTGGTTTCGACAATAGAACGGCTGTCTCTACCTCCTTATTGTTGTGCAGTACCCATCTATCCTGTATCCACGGCAAAAATATAGCAAATTGACCATGCTTAGGTATTACACTGCTATCCATCATATTCAATGCTCGCTTGTCCTCCACAGACGGCTATTTGTTCTCCAAAGTGCACCCGTCAGTGTAACCCAACTCATACATTCTTCGGATCGGATCATCCAATGATACCGAGCGTACTCCAATGAGGTTTAACCAGCGTTCATTCCGGGCTCCGGTGCGACATGGACCTCGGAGACCTCAGCCGAAGACGGTCTTACTCGCATGAGGCTCGTTGGTGCTGCCCAGTCTCTGCTCCAGCACCCGGTGTGCTTCAGGAACATCGCATTCTATCACAATCCCCACGCCGGTTCTAATTAAACTCTTGATGGAAACACCCTTCAGGTGCGTCCATCTATCTACTTCTGATTGGTGGACAACGTCAGCCTGAGTCACTGGCAGCTGTTTCACCGTACAAACTGAATCAGCTGTGATGGAATGCTCCTGATCCAACGATTGCAACTCAATCGATACCTTATTGCATGATGTTGCAGAAGTTCCGTGTAGAGTACGGAACATCATCTGGCAGGGCTGTCCCTGCAAACCAATTGTCCTTGCAATAGAATCATCTAGCAATGTAGTGTCAGACCCGTTATCCAGAAAGGCATACGTTGTCAGTGACGCCTTCGGGCCAACCAACCTGATCGGGACGAATCCTAGGCAGACACTGTTTACATTGGACGTAGCACCACACAGGGATGACCGTTTCGTTTCCTCCTTACCCTGTTCGGGCTAATCCTCATGGATCAACATATGATGGCGTCGACCACAACCCGGTACCGCACATCGTATCTGTACCGTATCTACAAGACTTGGCCACATGGTTCGCTTTTAGGCAAACAAAACAGCGTCCGGTGTTCTTCAGCATTGCTTTGCGTCGCTCCAAAGACTTATCGCTAAACCAACCGCAATCGAGTATATCGTGATTGCCCCTACAAACTGGACACCTCAAGTTCACCTTCTCATAAGGCACACCTACTTCGACGTTGCACCTTGAGTATCTGATTCCAGAATGTCCAGAGGATGGTGAGTTACTCGTCCTGGTTTCTGAGCAAGCAGCCAACTGACCATACTGACTAGCGCTGACTGCCACCTTTCTCTCCACAAAACGTAACAAATCGTTAAAATTAGGTCCCCTCCCGCACTCAGTTATACCCTCGGCAATTTCTGCCCATCATTCCTGCAGATGATGAGGCAATCGTTCAACTGTTTTAATGAGGTTTGTTTTGCAGTTTGTCTCTGTGCCGTAATCTAGCTGCATTAACATTGCTTGACAGAATTTCATTTGGCTGGCTAGTCCATGCGAGTCATCAACGTCGCCAGCGACTAACCTAGGACCCATGGAAACCTCCTTATTTGCCGTCTGCATAATATCATGTTGGTGGCCAAACTACTGGTGAGAAATACTTATAGCCTCTGTAAAACCCACCTCCTTTGGCAAGAGTGTACAGTGCTTAATTGCCTCTTTCGCCCTACCACTACAATAATGCAACAAGTACGAAAGCTTCAATCCTTCGTCAACTAACTTGTCTATCACGTTAGCTTCAAAATTTCTGAGAAAGGTAAAGTAGTTCTTCGGGGACCCATCGAAACTATCCACTTCAATTTTTGGAAAACTAGCTCCAAGATCCGAAGGTCTGAGAGCTCGCTCTAACGACTCGAAAAGGTCTAAACAAAAAGGGTTTATTTCGGAGGCCCTCGATTGACCAGGGTGGCATGGTGTACTAAACTTAGTACCGGCTGTCGAGAAAGGCTCAGATTTCGCGGCCCTACCCTTTTTATGGAGTTCAAACAGTCTACCTCTCATTTCTGGCTCCTCTGCCTTCAAGGTTAGCCCTTCTTCTAACAGGTGATCAGAAACTTCACCAGAAACATTCATTAGAGCACAGTTAGGCGAAACGGGCAAAACAGCACGGGATTTGGACACAATCTCCATCTTCCCGGTGGGGCTACCACCGTCCCTATCGCTATCCCTAGGCAGGATCCCTGCTTAGTTCTAGGGGCCCCAAACAAACAACAATCATGCTCAGCAGCACTCGGTTCAGGTGGGACCCTAGCATTAAGAAAGTTTTTAGAATTACTTAAAACATTTGGAATGAAATGATCGTTCGTAAACTTAAAAGAATTAGAATTAATAGAAAGAGGGACATCGCCGTAGTTATTGGTATTCAAATGATTCTCGTCCAACATGGGAAATGGTTCATGTACATTGTAGCAGCCTCGAATGGTAAAGAAGTGATTGATCGTCCGGTATAAAAAAGCTGGTTAGGGATGGCAGGATCAGCCTCGATAACGCCATGATTGTTAGGGCCGGAGAAACCTTCCGCTATGTCCGACTTCGTCATTCATGACCATATTGCGTTCTTATTCGTCCTCGTTAGAGTGCAAACGTCTCGGTCAGATGTTGAGGAATTCGAGTACTATTGAATCGTTCGCTAACGATTCAAGTCCACACCGAGTTACGCGTAATTTGTTGATCCAGTAAATGCCTCTCAATATTCAACAACAGAGTCAATCAATCCTCGAAACGGTTAACGAGAAGGCGCTCGTAATAACTGGATTTAATACGGTACTAATTGAATCAATGTACAAGAAAATTGTCTCTCACCTCGAATGTGAAAATCCTCAGAAATCGAAGAAAGAAAGTGCCGGCAAAACGAATTGACAACCAGGCACCGGTCAACAATGGTGGACGATAAAACGGGTTGAGCTCACTCAAGCAAATAGTTATTGGTTTGGTCAGAGTCAAACGACTGTTCATACATCGAGAAACGACGGGAATCATAAGTTACTCAAGAAAAAATATGGAAGAGAAATGTCTAATTTCGGTATTTGGAAGTTTACAGGGCTCGGACTGAATAGGGGTGATGGAGATAGTCAAAGTCGGTTGTGTAATAACAAGGATGAGTGATGTGTCTCATTTGGGGAAGAAAGTAAAGCGTATGGCCACCTTTCAACATCAAGCTAACCTCGGCAATCTCAAAATAGTGAAACAAACCTTGATGAACTCAACAGGCGTCACGCGAGAGATCGATATCATTAGACAGAGTCCGGGAACTGAGGGTAGGTAAGACATGCGTGTTTTTATTCGCTGGGTCTGGACTTTTATCTTCTTGCTTGTTTTTTTCTTTTATGATGCCAAGAAGGAAAACTTGAGCTTCCCAAAAGGTAGTGATTTGAGGACAGTTTACCATCACGGTGGTCGGTTCGTGGATTACAACGAGATTGGTTTAAAGTTGAGACACTGACATGTCTTCGACTGATAGACAGCCGATGTCTTAACTCATCTGAGCCAGTTCTGATTATCACGTGTTTGTCATCCTAGGAGAAGATTCTGTTGATCATTTATCGTGAAATGCCATTACAACCAGTTAGCAACGCACATATTTTGCTGACCAAGGCAAATTAATGTTGTCTCAAGGGGTCTGTCAAAATTTACATACACACCATTGGTTATGGCGAACGTGATCACTTCACCTTGCATCAGTTAACACATGAAATCGTGTTTTTCTTCATAATTACGTATACACCCGTCGTGCGGGGAATTCTTCTGCATCGATTGGACGCGAAAAACCCCTCTTGACCGAACATTTGTAGTACCCGCAGTTCATAATTACATTTCGCAACCCATTTTTGTATATTTCTGAACACACTATTTCGTTAACTACATCCGCACACTTGTTTGATAGCATCAACATTTTTCGAATTCGGTTGTTCCGAACAATGAGACGGAGTAGACGCAAGCCGCCTTCGTCTTCTTCGTTTGCGTGGATATCTAAGCTGGTGGAGTAATCGCACGACGGAACTTTTCAGCCCAGCGTGTTTATTGGTCCATCGACGTCGAACGTTCGTCGTTCCACGACGTATGTGGAATTATCTATTAGTCGTCGTGCGGAACTACCTCCTGGCGCTGTCTTTTCCACGGGCGGAAGCCTATCCATTTCAGCGATTTTTGACCTGTCAGTTAGTCATTGCTAATTTTAGAGACGTCTGCTATTAACTTGCACGTATACCTTTTGTACACACCCGCTGCTTTTATACTGATACCAAATTCTGCTTATTTCTTATATGCGTCGAGAAAATTATTATTATTATTATTATTATTATTATTATTATTATTATTATTATTATTATTATTATTATTACTTGTTTGGTTGGGTCACTACATATTTTGCGGGATTTCCAACTTCTGGATGGTTTGTGGCAGTTGGCGGTGTTCCGCGCTAGAATCTTCTCAATCGTCCGCCGGTTTTTGGAATTTCCCGTCTAACGTTATTAACGTCAAGTAGGGGCGAAACACCCTGAAAATGCATTCAGGCGTATTTCCTGAAGTGACCTTGAACCATATGAAATATCGACTCGTACACAAATCTGTGGCAAATAGATTAATGTGACGTCACACTTTTGGACTGAATGTATGGAACAAGCGGACGAGCACTTTTTCTACTGGTGGCGTCACGATTTTGTGAACTGCAATCTCATCCTTTCTGATTACGCCATTTCGGCTAGCAGGTGTTAAGGTTGTAGTACTATCTAATTATTTGTTGTCCTGCACCGCCCGTAATTACCTAGAAGGATTGCGCACATCCCAACGTGCTTCCCACACGTGCATTGAAAAATATACATAAGTTTTGTGTTCGGTCTGCTTCTCCGTCAGTATTTGAGCTAGAAGTCGGTCTACGAAATATTATTCCGAGAAACCATTGCCGTCATTTTTTACTCATATTCCGCATTATTGGTGTCCTGTGTATCTAAAAATGCTTACGATTAGTGTTATTTGTTTTTGAATAACATTAATTTGTTAAGTATTGTTATCCAAGTAACGTGGTATCGCTTTTTTCACTTTTCTTGTCCGTTATCTTCTGAATTACTGAAAATTAACCGTATTATGCTATGTCCTGATTGGCTTTACCGACAGTGATCCGTGTTAGATCTAGCAGCGCTGGAATTTGAAAGACACTGTCTAGGGCGGCAAGCGTTTGTGGCCACTGCAGGTGTGAAATGCTTCTACAGAAAGGCACGCAGTTTTACCAGTGTCGGATGTAGTTTCACTTCAAGTGCACTGGCTTCGATGCTCGCCAATGCGAACAGTCAGCATCTTCATCACCCAGTTTTATCTGCATGGACTGCAGGTTTGACAATGCACCGCTCCACCACCGACAAGTGCAGTAGTGCAGAAAACCTGTGACTGCGAATGCAGGACCTATCTTAGCTCTGTATCGCCTTCTATTTCTCTCATGTGGAGTAAGATGGAATAGTCCCAGCGGACTTCGTCTGAAATCGAATTTGAACTGCAGTGTCTAATTTAGTACCTAGCGCTTGCTCCCCCTTGTGTTGCAATAACCAAGACGGCAGTTGCCTTGTTAACTGCACACATAAAATAGGCAGCAATAAAAATGAAGGAGAATGTTCTCAGAAGAAGGAGAGTTGTTTTATGGAGCTGCTCCTCCACGACATTTCAAACGTAACTAGCTGAAACATTCACAGCGTCTCAATTCTCCCTGGACATCAGAAACTTGGCACTTACGAGCAGGTAGTGTGCCAAGACAACCAAAAAGTCATTCGGCTTTCTGGTGTCCATGTCAGCCATGCTCAGCCCCGAGACCATGGTGGGAAGAACAGTGGCTTTCATATCCACCGTCAGTCATCTGCAAAACGTGTCTTTTGACCACTCACTGAAAGAGAGGCTGAGACGAGAGCAGTGAATTAAGGCTAAGTCACGAATCATGGCAGACCAGAAGGTACAAATGGAGACCGAGGTCGTAGTATCTACCCGTGAATTATCCTCTAAGATCTCTGTGCCCGTTGCAGAAAGCGGAGACACCGTCTGCCTGTTTATTCCAACGCTCGACACGAGTATCAAGGGCACTGGAACCGCACAAAAACCGTTTCAAGATTTCATATGAGACCCAACTTTGAAAAGTCAGGGCTTCGGCTGGATTCGGACCAGCGAAAGACACAACATGCCTCAACACGGTAAGCGCTCTAACAGCTCAGCAACGAAGCCATACCGAGATTTCGAAAATTTTACATTTGGAATCCGTTACCCACCCGTCCCACTGTTTCATATGGAATCCACCAAATGATTCAGGGGATCGACTGCCCCGGCAGAATTTCTCAAACAGTTCACGCTGGAATTCGCCAACGCCACTGCTAAGCATCAAAATTGTATTACAAATAAGTGTTGTATTAGTATTGTATTACTAATAAATAGTGTGGCGCCCACTAGTCGGCACCGTAGAAAATTTGCCTTCCCTAGAATTTGGAACGGCAGTAGTCTTCCGGGACTGACTCCGGCAACTCAAACGACACTTATTTAGACGGCTCCCAAATGCATTTTCACCATTGGCTCCATAACGCCGAGCGCACTGCCTTCTCCCAAACCTCGCACCCAACAGACGACGAAGTCAAATTTTCCGTGAGTGATCATCTCCAAACATCCTCCCAAGAAGCGTAATTTGGCAGAGGCGCAGAGGTCCAAGTTGCGGCTCCAAGAACGCTGGTCAAGCTCCCTTTAGTGTTGTTGACCTGCACACAGGCAGAAACTTCGCGCCTGCAGCCTCAAAGAAGGGCAATTAGAACAACCCGGCGAAGGAGACCGAGTCCAGCCCCACCACCTTCCTTTCCCAGGCTCCCCATCGCACCATGCTTTTTTATTTCTCACGAAGTCCAACGAGGAAGTACCGTTTAAGCGCATGCATACGAACTGTCTGAGTCTGTTCAAAAACCTTCCTTAATTCAGGCAGTTAATTCATGACACCCAACCCCACATGTTCGCCTTCACGGAGACCTCGCTGACAGGTGACATCAATGACAGTGAGCTGAGTGTCCGGGGGTATTTCGTTTACCGGGCCGACTCCGACCGAAGGAGAATTGGGGAGTTCTTTGATTTTCCTTTAGCAGTATCTCCTGACACCCACGGTTATCGGTGGTTATCAGTCCTCTGAAAATATATGACGCTCTGTTGCTTCCACTATCATAGCGTGTCCAAGACTGACTCCTAGTGGGGGTAATTTATGGTTCTCCTTCATCCGACGTCTTGGACGAAGACACCGTTCCTGCAACCCAGGACAACTTCTCAAGACTACAACTTGCAGGAAGCTGGAACTCACTGGCGCTTGCCGGAACTCTTTTGTGATTGTAGGTTCCCAAGCCATCCATGTGGATTCCTGCTCATCCCTGCGGATGCTAACACAACCTCTTTTTGATCCGGATTTGCAACGTCCGGAACTTCCTGCCAGAATGTCGTGGATGCCAATACTGTGAATAATTTCACGTCCACCTGGGTGAAAAATTGAGCTCTTCATCCGAGTTCCAGCATGATCTGCTGCGCACGGACGCGCATGTGTGTTTCAGTGTCAAGTAGCTGGTACGTGGTCCTGCGTGGTCGTCCACAAACGTACCCATGTATAATAATAATAATAATAATAATAATAATAATAATAATAATAATAATAATAATAATAATAATAATAATGGTATATTTCTCGACGCATTTGTGAGAAACACTCTGGAGAACGTGATCAACGCATGCATTTATTCTCAGTTTCAGCCCTCCTTTGCAATCAAGAGAAGTTGCGAAGAGCAGCCAACACTCTGATCCAGGAACTGTTTGTCTGGAGAAACGGAACCATTAAATGCTGTAGCGCTCAACTTCCGTGCACCACCAACCGACCTACTGAAAATAAATGTCGCTGTTTCTGTCGTTGCCTCTGTGAAAGTCCAGTGGTCATCTATGGAAGTGCGCATTCTTTCACAACATTTACCTCAATATTTTTCTCTTTTGTAACTGTCCACGACACTGCCAGTTTCGTGTAGCATATAGTCCAGTAATTGTCATAGCCTGATTCCTTTATTCTGGCTGCATTGTCGAGTCTTCATTGCAGAATGGTCGAATGATCCATTTGCAACCCGTGTACCAGGCTCGTCCAAGTAAAGGACCATGCGCTACAATGCCATGGCTGTACTACTTTGTTTCATACTTCCTGCCTTGCTGTCCCTTCAGAGCTGTATCACGCACTCAGTCAGCCAATCTGAATTGAATTCTACTCAACTGCAATAGTTGTCTTTTCTCCGAGCGGCTGTTTTCCGGTCAGGCAGGTACCACTGGCACTTTCATAGCCTCAGCCGGCAAACAAGCATGTAGTGGCAGCAAGCTGTAAGCGCCACCGCATCCGGCGGTAAAAGAGGACCATATAAGACAGTGGTGGCTGGTGTTCATGAATCATCACGTTCACTAAATACTGGCATGCCCGTCGTAAAAAAAGGCATTCTACTGCCCTGTCAGACTCCGTTATAGTACTGAAAATTTACGACTGAATTGATTCGTCTCCACAACTACATGATGAAAGTGACCGAGAAAGTTGGCTACCTCTCTACGTTCAAATGCAGATCAAACGAGGAAGTCCTATTCACATTACCTGTCTTTCAAGGAAACCTGACTCACCGCATGTACACGAACCCAGGTTGGTACGAGTTGCTCTTGCAATTACCCCGGAGACTGGGGAGGTTCTCATGACAGTCTTTAAACTGCGCACCTGTGGTACCGCCTCAACTTAGCCTGACACACCTTGGAATGAGCGACAACAAAGAAACGAACCTACGAAAAACCGTTCGCCGTTGACCGCTCCCTCAGCATAACTATCGGGAGTGTGTCTGATACATGTGAAGACAACACTCCGCACGATATTACTCGGCAAAAGTTTCTTGCGTTTGACCCGAAGCTAGAAAGTATGCTTGAAAGTTTACGTGATCGCCCCCGAGATAAACGCATATATATTAAAGCGTTTCGGTCACGGACTCCATCCAATTCCAGTACGCATGAATTCTCATCCCGATCGTTCCAAAGACGAACGCGAGAATTCGCAAGCTGATTACCCAGCACGAGCTGCTCCCTTTGTCTTTCCATTAGTTGACCTTCCGTACAGAAGGAACGCTGATATGTCCAGCGTGCTCCCGAAAAATTCCGTTCGTTACCAACCCCAACAACTTGTACTCATTTGGAAAAGTTTCTGTCAAATTTGCACATAGCAACGCCCAAAATCTGACCGAAAAACTATATGAACTCCATGCGCTCCGCTAGCACACACTCCTCTTTTGGGGTAATGGAATAATGAGTATAGGGAGCGGTGTCCTTCTTTCTATCTGGGTTACTCTCCTGTCTAACCCAATGCTCACTACTGCTCCTTAATCCGTCTGGTGCCCCACCGCACTACCCAACTCTGACAGATTGTTAGCTGGCGCAATCTATCGGCCTGCCTGCTCTTCCTCTGACCACAACGAGGCTATCCTATCCGGACTCAACTGTGTCCCCTCCCTAAGATAATCACATACCCCAATATTGGGCGACTTTGATCTACATCAAATGGATTTCCAATATCATTCATACAAAACCCCGTAGACGCAATGCCCGCAATATTTCTAGCCGCAGTTGCAGCTGCTGGTCATACGAAACGTTTGGCTGATCGCACAAAATGGTTCGAGGACCATGCCACATTTCGTCCAAATTATATCTTCACTAATGAGGAAACTATGGTAGACAAATTAACACTGTCTGTGCGCAACGTCAAACTGATGCACCATACCAATCCGAGCATATCGACCAAACTTTCAGCCTCGCCTAACCCAGTGCTTCATTGGTGATCGAAACAGCTGGTACAAATTTACCTCAAAAATCCGTGAAGTCGAAAGCGGTGTGCCCCAGCTAGCCGGTTCGCGAGAACTTAATAGCTCAAACGGTGAAACTCCTACAGATTTGGCTGACTTCTAAAATATCGTGCTTACAGATATCGTGCCGAACTGCTCCGTGACAAAAAGGTAAAGCACCTCTCGGGTAATCTGCGCGATAGGTACCACAGTAGATGCTTTGCTACCGAGGCTTTGGCGGTTAAACCCACATCTTATGGGCAAAGTTGCGTATCTTTTTCTGTCTCTACACATGGAACTGCACAGATAGTTTTCCCGCTAGACGCCCTGTTTATACAGTAAATTGCTATAGAGAATGTGTTCGGAAACTAGAAAACGGTGAATATCTCTCCAGTCTTCAAAGGTTGGCGACTGAATCAACCTTGTAATGTTTGTACGATTGCCCTCCCATCTTGAGTGTCCATGATCCCTGGAGCGTCAATCCACGATTCACTGCCTAGACATCTTTTAACGCAAGCATTCTTCTGCATCGAGCTACACGGCTCCTCCGCAGCCGCTCATGTGCCACGAATTTGCGGTCAACTGCAGACCAGTGGACCACTGCTGCCGACAAAAGAAAGGGGGTTGGTGCTACTTACCTCGACTTTGCTATGGTTTTGGATCAAGTGAATCATCCGTTTCACTCAACAACCTCCACCTTTGTGATTCCAAAGGTAATCTTACCTTCTGGTCTGAATGTTATCCAGCAAAGCGTTCATTCGTGTGCGGGTGGGTTCCTTCGTGCCAGGCTCAGCCCCAGCGGGGTCCCACAGGACTCCATTCCGGGACCGCTAATTTCTTCGTTCGAGTCTACAAAGCCCGAAACTCTGCCAGAACACAGCGTAGGTGGGACGATAATGGCTGTATTCAAACTCCATCTGCATCGTTATTCTAACACTCACTCCGTGCATTCAACATACTCTTCTGTACACAGCCACCTGTGTATGTTCCTCTATCAAACAGTTCACATCTAATTACGCATATTCACCCAACCATAGGTTCAGGTGTATAACAGCAAGCACGCATGATTGTTGGGAACAGTGGTGGTGTTGTTTGTTTGTTTTAACCCTCCTATACAATCAGGTGTAGTTGAGACGCGTACTCACCCTTCTGATGCAGAGATTCCTCGCATACAGAAATGGCATCAGCAAAAGCTGGCGCTCTCTACTTCGGTCCATCACACACCGAACCCAGCGAGTTGGGAGGCGCGTAACTTAAAGTTCGTGCTACGGCGTGGTTTTGACGCGCTTGTTCAACAATGGGTAAAAGACGGTACTCTGCTACGTTCAAAAATTGTTTATGTTCATAATCTGTAGGTCTAAACGGACTCCTCAAGAAACCTTATGCATTAACAGTAAGGTAAAAAAAATCAAGGATTCGTCAGATAACGTGATGGATGCGAGTCGGGGGACATATATTGAGGGCGGGTTTGTTTTTTGAGATTATAAGGTAGATTTTCTGTAGAAAGTGTCAGCATAAGGGCATTGGGTCATCAAAGTGGAACTTTATAAACAAAGGGGAAAAAGTTATACTTCCTTCCTTATCTGAGTGCTTCTCTCACGCCACGATGGCCATTAAACGTTTTGAATCGATTTTGGTGGCTGGCCCAGTTGGTTGCGGAAAATCCACATTCATTGAACAACTATCCGAGACGTTTGGGGTTCAAATTTGCCACGTCCAGGTCAGCGAACAAATGGATGCCAAGGTTAGTAGCCGCTTATGGTCCGTCCTATGCGGACCTTATGGGCTGTGTAAAACGTGATTTTTCAAAGATCTGAAGCTTTAGATGCCTATTCCGGTTTAAAATTCTAAGTCGAATTTCTTATGGATGCTTTAGGACGTCGTCAACGTACCTGAGCAGAACTTTTCCGTTTTATTTTGCCCGTACGGTTTACAGCAGTATGCAACTGGTTTATTTCCTTGATGTTCCGTTCTGTAAACTTGTCTGCATTTTCTTCTGGTTATCTGAAGTTCATATTGTCAACTTCGTCTTCGACAATTTGTAAAAGTTTTCGCACGTATGTAGAATTATTTAGTAACGTAACTGCAAAAACACGAGCGACTCCAACGCGACCTTTGTTCACCAAATATTTTATGGCTCTCTCCTCAAGACTACAAAACTGTGGTACCGGCGCTTGTTGCACATTAAGAACGCTGTGATGTTCTGAACAGCTTTATACTCTGCATCTAAAGTCGACTTAACACATGGGCGAATATAAGGTGGGAACTACTCTTACGGCCCCCTGCAGGCAAGGGTCGATTCGGGGAAAATTTTGAACCCCTAGTTAGACGCGATCTTTCTGAAATGACCGAAACACGCGTTGAAGTGGTTAACTGATATGGCAAGTCTGTATGATGTGCACTTCACACCTTACGGTTACAATTATTACTAGATTGGTTTTACATTGATGTCTTCGCTGTTGCAGACGGGCCGCTCTGTACTGTCGATACTATGGCTTACCTGGGTAGTATTATCTGGTCAGCTTGCACTATTGCTGATAAGGTTTTCATGAGAATAACGAAGGTACATAATGCATTAACGGACCTACGTCACTTGTATAGTCTTAAAGACATTCATTTGCCGATTAAAATCGAAGTGTACGGTGCTGGTGCGCGCTCAGTCTTGTTCTATGGGTTAGGTAGCCGACCCATTCGTGCGGAAGGTGCTTGTAGTCTTCTGTTATTTGATCACTGTTGTTTTCGTCAATTGGACTGTATCAAATGGGCTGACTATTTGAGCTACGCTACTGTTCGTCTATACGTATTTGGGAAATGCCCGAGTTCCCGATTTACAATCGGGGCCATGAAAGCGCACATTCTTTAGCTAGGTCACTTACTTCGCATTTCAGCGGAACGCCTGCACCGCGCACCGGGGCTGTGGATGGTTAGAGGAAACTGCCAGGTGGTCTGCGATGAGGTGGTCACGTGCTATGAAAGGTTTGGCCCTCCCGCTGAGCTGGTAGAAGTGATTAGGTTGGTTTGGGAGCTCGCGACCATCCGCACTGCTGTTTGGAAGCACTTCGTAACATGACACTGTTTCACAGTCAGTATCAGTGCTGTATGCGCATAGTTGTTGACCTTCATTTTTTTGCGATGGTACACTTTTTATACACAGTTGTATGTTACTCTGTGGACCGCTGGCGAGGTAAATGGTGGCCTGAGTCATATCTATAAGTTCCACTCAAAACTGATATTTTGGTGATGACCATACTGCTTGATGCATGGAAGCTTCCGAGGTTCCCTCTGCCATCTTGCTCATTTCATTTCTGTGTCTTTTATCTCCTTGCATTGATAATGCTCATCTTTTGTCTAGCATGCTGTACATTTTGGAGAGCTTTTCAATTTGCTTACATAAGGCACAACGTGGCTAATCGATGACTTGATGAGATGAAGTGGAATCAGTCTCGGGGTGTGTAAGAACGGCAAGTTGTGCTCTCCTAAACTGGGTTCTTCGTGGCCCATCCAGTCTCTGCCTGGGACAGTATAGGATATGACTCCTAGTCTGACTTAGTGGCATAGATTTTGCCACTATTTGATTAATTTATGCGTGAATCAGTGATAATTGGAAGTGAATCAGTGATAGCCTTAGGTCAGTCATGTCGCTCTCACCCACAAGTTGCTTGGCTGTTTGCACGAAATGACATGGACATCGTAGTCATAGACATCAGTACATTAGTAGTTCACCTCGGCAGTTACCTGCTGTGCAACCATGTGGAAAAGAACCGAGTCGTGATTAGGGAGCAGAAGAAAAGGACGGAGTGGGATCTGGATGCTGAAGACACCATTGTCTAAATTAAAACAGTCATCATCAACGTGCTGGAGGTGGTGCTACATTAGAGCCATGGCGGTAACACGGTGGATAAGTGGACAGGCAAATTGACTTCCAAAATGCTCTGCCGAGAAACCTGAACTTATTGTGGATGTATACTAGTTGCCTCCCTGATACCCATACGGACGAACGGACTCCACACGCCAGTGACAGTGACATAGACTTAAGTACTTGTGTTCTTTGGAACAAAGACGGTCTCACTTTCGTTAATGCTCCCATTGGTTTGGGGTTATCTATCAACAATCAGAATATGCCTGAGCTTCTTACTAATGTCCTTCTTTGGCTTCCATGTAAACCACCTGCGAATGTTCTCTGTAAGCTAATGGCTCTAAGGACGTTTCTCAGAACCAGTGTTTGCCAAATCCGCTGCCCGTTGTTCGCATACCGTGTTGTCTGCTGCCTAAATTACCTGCAAACTTCGCGCTTAGTACCAATCAGTGTTTGCAAGCCTGAATTCGTCACTATCATCATCACAGACAGCAACGCAGCAGGCATCGCCTGCCTGGATGGGGTCCTCGTGATCACTTAAACCGTTGGTTAGAGACGCTATCCGAGATGGCGGTGTGTCGCAGTCAATGGCGTACCTGTATCCATACCATTTCTAGTTCTTCCATTTAGTCTTCTTCAGTCTTTTTTGTCCTTCGTAGTACTCTTTCCTTTTAGGATATTCCACGTCACTGTTGAGGTGAGCGGCGGCCCGAGCCACAGTACCTTTTGGTCAGGCTCATGGCTGTTTTTGATGATGATGATGA
>QNGE01000970.1:160332-172318 GCA_008508345.1 Paragonimus westermani | reverse complement strand
CGCCCTAGCCCTAGAGATACACATTTCTACTTCATTCCATTCACCTACACTGTCACCAATACAGCGTACCAGGTACACAAACCGGTCAACAACCTCCTTGGCTTCACCATCTAACAATAAATTTACGTAATCACAACGATCTCGCAGGAGCATATCGCATCTTAACGCTGCAAAGTGCACTTCGAAGCACTTAGCAGAACGCGAAATAGCGTTTTGCATTGTTTGTACTGCTTGAAAATTGTCAAACAGCAACATCCTGTCGCCAGCATAATCAAGGTCAGTTAGCCTTCCACCAGGTAGCAGATCCACGCCGGCATCTTGTGAGTGCCGGAGACAGTCTTCCATTATTTCGTCTATGACGAAACTGAACAAAAATGGTGAAAGTGGACAGCCTCGACGTACGCCACTCCTGGTGCTGAATCCATCAGACAGTTCACCGAAAACCCTAACCTGAGCTGAAGTATGAGAATAAATCGCTGACAGTATGTTCACATACTTGGTCGGTGCACCATTGCGTTTGAGCGACTCCAAAAGTATAGGCCGATTCACTGAATCGAACGCACCTTTATAGTCGAGAAATACGGTAGTTAGTGGCCGACGATACACACGACGCTGTTCCAGAATTTGACGAACAGTAAGAATGTGACTTGTACATTCTCGCCCCGGGCGAAGCTCTGATGTTCTTCCCTAACTTCTGCTCTCTTCTCCCGAGTCGCAGTGAATCGAAGAGAAACCCCATTAGTGAATCGGATCCAGCTAATTACCATGTGATTTTCGCAAGTGCCCCTGATACCCTCCTTTAATATGGGAACAATTATCGAGTGACCCCAGCACAGAGGGATGGTCTCACTCGTCCACACTAGTTGAAACAACGGAGTTAAAGCATCCAATAACGCCTCCCCACCTTCTTTGAAGAGTGCTGACACGAGATCATCTGGTCCAGCAGCCTTGTTACGTTTGGGAGTTGAAATGCAGTTGCGAACCTCAGTTTTACCGGGTAGTTCCAAGCCTACCGACCAGGGTGCTACATTACAAGTTTGTGGTGGTAACACAGTAGAGGCAGGAGACCAGCTAAATTCATCCTCGAAATGTTTCACCTAGCGCTCTAACCTCCTGGAATTATTGTGGATAAGTATGCCATCTGCCTCGCTGAGAGCTTCATTGAGAGACGGTCGCCTGGACTCAGTGGCCCGGATAACCTTGAAGAGTTTGCCGATTTTCCCTGAAGCAAAGCGGTTTCCACTTTCCTAACTTATTCCATTACCCAAGCCTCATGACCGGCCTTTAGGCTATGCTTCAGCCTCCAACGGATATCTCTCCGAGGCTTGCTATATGAACTGCCAGGAGAAATGTTCCGTCTGACTTCTAACAACTCCAGGAGTTTCTTCGATATCCACTATCTGTTCAACCCATGCACCCCGGTGCTGCATACTGCAGTACCTGCTTCACAAGTGGCCTGTGGGATTTGAGTCCAGCTGCTGTTAGGCTCTTCGTGGTGAGAACTTCCAAGGCTGTTTTCTAAGCTGGTTTGGTACTTAGGGTTTACTGCCAATATAGCCAGTTTCTCAACAACCAGTCATTGCTATAAGTGGGGTCGTCGCCCAGCAAGAGTAAGAATGAAACGACTGGGTACCAACACTTGATCTAAATCCAAGTGTGTACTGCACTAGAAACGACAGTCCTGAGACCGGGCATGATTTGAAGAGGGAGGGTGCCAAGTATAAAAATGAGGCGCACGTTATCTAAAACTAGTGCTTACGCTAAGCACACAGCCGTAACAGTCGCCCGCCGTAATCCGGACGATGTGATGCTATTTCAAACGTGCCACTAAAACGAGACTGGGCCTCATCAAAGCGCCGACCTGGGTGTTCATATCTCCGACCACAGGTCATCGAGATGCACAAGCCGTCACACTGCGTCAAGGTCCAGTCTGGTTTTGACGGAAGCCCGCAGTTGCCTGCATGTGTCCCAAACTAGCTTGATACATATGCCCTACCGCGTGCATGACCGATTTATTACTGACCGTTGAGGTCATCGTCCGACAAAGCAGCAGTGTGCCAGTACATGATCGAAATGTTGGATCGTGTTCCAGTAGGACTGGCAGTCTTACGTGGAAACAAATCATCCTTAATCGTGTTATATTTAGTACTGAGAGAAAACGTAATTTAAGTAAAAGAAGCTAGAGATGTGGACGGATAAAGAAGGATTGTAACGATGCACACAGAGACACGCAACACGAGCGCCATCGACTTCTGTTCTTCGCTGTATCAGATAGCGTCCACAACCAAAGGTGTTCAGTGTCCTTCGGACTCTAGCCAGGAAGCCGGGAGCGCCTTACTGAAGCAAGCTTTGCAGTGAGTGCCTGCATACTCCGAACCCAAGCCATTTGCTGACTACCGGGTTGCCAAGTCCAGCCTAGCCCACCACTATCAAATAAATCGTGTTGTCAAAGGTGATTTTGGCGAACAGTCTGTTTTCGGTTATTCATTATCGGGTCAATTACATAACATTTTATACCATCATGGTTGTCAAGCGAGAAAAAATCAAGAGCAATTAGTCACATAACTACGTCAAATGGTTGTGAATTGGACGACAATTAGGTGACAAAATTGACCTCCAGAGTTGTCAGTTGGGTAATGGGGGGCCATGGTAACCGTAGGGTCTGAACAAATTTCTTCTGAGCACACAGCTGTGGATTGTGCGACCGAATTCCGATCGCTTCCGCGGTGGCCAAAACACGAAATTTGACTCCTCTGGATTGACGGCTGGGCAAGCGGTAAATGGGCTGGAAAGCCACTTCCGGGGAGATTTCGTGCCCTGTGTCTACAAGGTGCGCCAGAATTGCACTCGAAATGGACTTCACCTCGCCCTTAGCTAGCCAAGTGGGGTGGTGCTCACGTATCCTCTGAGAAAGGCGCCTGGTTGTGCGACCGACGTAACTTGCTCCACAGGAGCATTTGAAGGAGTAAACACAAAATGAAGTCACACATTTAGGCAACGTATCTTTGAGTTGTACGTGGACTACCGGGTTTGATCCGAATGTGATTCGCAGTTGTGCCGCATTGTAGGTCTTTTCAATTGCGTTACGTATTCTGCGAGTCACCAATTCGGCCAAGGCCTCGCCTTTGTANGCATACAGAGTATGTGACCCAACTATCACAGACGGTGCAACGCGACTAGTTGACCAACTGACTGCGCATCCCGGGTGTTCCGGAATGCGCTCCGGCGAACGGGCGTATTGCCCACATGACCAGTCCACTTGATGTGCGGAGATATCGATGGTCAGACAGAGCAAGTCCGTTTAGATCTTGGTTGCAAACAGGCCACGTTTCCGGACCATAGAGCGTTACCTAGCGTACACTAGCATTATATACCCTTTCTTTCAGCGAAAACCGAGCATTTTTTCGCTGTCACAGTTGACGCAGGCTGGCAGAGGCAACTCGTAGCCTTGCTGTCTTCGTTGATATCTCATGAGCAATAACACAGGCTGACGAGGTATTGATACCCAAGTATGTGGAGTTGTCCGTATTTCCAAGCGAATTGTCTGTTGTAAGTAGGATAGAAGTGGGAATACCCCAGTCTGGAAGAATCACTCTGCCCTATGAAGATGCAAAGCGCATTGCATACAAGCCAGTCCGTTCACTCATCTTGTTCAGCATGGTCTGCATGGTGTTTGGTAGAGGGCCTAAATAAGACAGTACCCTCCACATACTCCATGTCGGTCAACCTGGCGCTGGGAAGTATGTCAACACCAAGCTCACTGGACTCCTCGAGCCATCTTTCCAGGATATCGTCCATGGCGAGATTGAGCGTGAGGTGCGGGGTCTGACATCCGTGACGAACATCACTAGAAGTGATGAACGTTCGGGACAATTGTCTGTGCACTCTCATGCTGCTTACAGAGTGAACATACAGTGATCTCAACAGATTCACACATTTCCCTGCACTCCCTTGCAAAGAAGATGGTTCCACGGAATGTTGAGAACAACCGACCTAGAGACAGCCTTTAGATCTCACGAGACTACGACCGTCGGCTACCTGTGAGAGTCCCGATGCTCCACTATCCATCTCAAGTTAAAAATGTGATCGATACACCCACGAACAGACTGGAACGCTACGTGTTCCTGATGTATCTAGCTTTCTCTGGGTTATTAACATGGACGCAACGGACACTGCGCTGATCCCTTTGTGGTTGTCACATAAACTTCTGGTCTTTTTTATAAGAACGGGACTTACTGTTGGTAGGCACCAGTTTTGGGCTACCTTTCCAGATTCCTGACTCGTCTGAAGGAGTTACATTAGTTCTGATGTCAACTTCTTATCCACCATTCTTGAGAAGTGAAGGAGAGAGGCGATCTAATCCAGGAGACTTGTTACGCCTCAATAACTTTAGCTCTTGGGCTACTCCTGCTTCCGACGGAGGGCCGTCTCGAACGCACTAATTGACCATTCGAGTCCCGTTGTCGAGATGGTCTGGTTGAGGTCGACTGAACTGTTCCTGAAGATGCTCAGCCCACCTGTCATCGGTGCGGTTGGCTGGTGGTAAGTGATCCATCTTTTTCACATATGGTCTTACACAAACTCGAGGGCCAGTACAACCACGTCTCAGGGCAAATAGCTTTCTGCTATTCCCTGGCAAAAGGACTCCTTATATCTCTTTCGATCGTGGTGCTCAAGGTCTCCACGCAAGTTTTTGGTCAGCTTACGTTTACGTTCTCGACAGTCGTCCTCATACTAAGAGCTTGTTCATGAGGTTTCTCGACGTGACAGGAATCTAGTTCTCTCGTAGCTGCACAGCTTCTTCGGAACATACCTCTCAACAACGTGCTTTCATACCTGCTACGATTTATTCCCGTTGTTCGTTAGGATCTGTCATCTGACTCGAGCTGGACAGTTAATTCATTAATGCTTCCCGGTGAGCGTTATTTACACTTTTCTCGTCTGGGTGCCAGTTAAGTATCTTGCGCTTACGAGTGTGATTTCTGGGTAAGTGAGAAAATAAAACAGGCACGCAAAACGGCATGATCAGAGTCCAAGTGTTTGTTTCAAAATACACGACAGTCTCCAACAGAGTGGTGCCACCTGTATTCGACTGCTATGTGATTGAGTAGTGCCCATAGCTGAGGAGCACAGAGAGGTCTCCTTGTAACACAATGCCTCTACTTATTTATCTAGAGACTATGAGAGGTTCACAGCCGAAGCAGCCTTTCACTATTGTTATTGCTTTGTGTGCGGACGCCAAACAATTCTAAGCCGCTTATCCTCTGGAGGAAGCCGACCATACTGGGCATTAAGATCGCCCACTAGTATGACGATTTGTTTAGTCTACCTCAGAAGGTCAACGAGAGCTTCGCAGAACGCATCTTTGGTAGCACCCGAACAGCTGCCCGTTGGAGCATGCTCCAATGTATACAGCGCTGTGCTGATTTGAGTAGACAGACTCCAACGGGTCTAGTGAGCCTAACAGCGCATAAGCGACTGCCTACTGGGCTTCAATAGAGCAAACGTTGTTCTCTTCTAGAACTCATTGCGACTCCCACTCCAGCTTGTCCACGTGATCCAGCATCGTTGTCATTAGAAACCCTGTGAGAGAAGCGCTTGGATTGATAGTTATCCAAAGGTGAGCTCAAATGAATAACCGTACTAGAATCGTAGACTCTTATAAGATATCCGCACCAAATGTAGTACGAATGAAGTTGAATAGTTTGGGCGTCGTGTTTAACATGTTATTGATAAACAGATTGGGAATAACACAACGTTTCGAGCAAGTTGTAATACTCAACGTTTCAACCACCTCGGGTGGCCTTCCTCAGGAGTGTTGTAATCGAAATTTCGATTTCGATTACAACACTCCTGAGGAAGGCCACTCGAGGTGGTTGAAACGCTGAGTATTACAACTTGCTCGAAACGTAGACTCTTATCTCCGATACGCAGCACACATCAAGCTCCAGGCCTGAGAGAGTTCTTGTCGGAATGTATCGACATCGAAGACGCCACCGTTTACCAGTTGTGTTAGCTTTAGAAAATAACTATTATCCGAGGACACAGAAGAGACAAAAAACCGCGGATGAAATTCAAGAAGAAAGTCGCAGTGGTTGAATAACATCACAGTCGGAAAGCCGTTATCTTTTTTGCTTTCTGGTGGTTTATGCCGCGGAGTGGGGTTTACTTGAAGGACCCCGCCCCGAGTCTCTGATTCAAATGTCTGACCGGTGAAACAACAGAATACGGGGTTTTCTTTGGGAACCCTACTCGAAGCCAATGACTGAATAGTCTGACGCGCTTGACAGTGAAGAGCCTGCCTAACTCACGGGCGCAATGAATAAGACACCAATATCTCATTCTACCCATTGCTGTGCGCAGTGGATGCATTCGAAGGTTCATCAGGCTCTTGGTTGGTACCGGCGGTTTTTCGACCTATGGGGTACTATGCAGACGGTCACGGTCAACTGTTGGGCGAACGGAATGCTGTTTGTTTGGGGTCATCTTCGTCGTGTCTACGATCGAGTACAATTAGCTCATTCGAAAGGCGCCAGAGGAAGGAAACGAAGTTGTCACAATGGAGGCTCTATTCACTTCACAACAGAACCGGCAGGGCTAAAAAGATCGAGTAATAAATGTGTTGGAGCACGTAATGTAAATATGATACCATCAGTTCTTGTAGATATGAACTGCAACACATTCACCACTGCTCAAATAACGGGGTGCATCATTTGGAATATGTGTAAACTCATGTTTCTCTGGAACATAAACATAAAGGACATGCACGTTGTTGCTTTCTGTGAGGTCACATAAATTGTCGGAATAAGTGGAGTCATTGTTATATGATACGCTGAATCTATCAGCTGTGTCTGTACTGCAGAATTCTGAGGTCGGAGACTTCTCAGAGTGACTGGAATTTTCTTCTTTGAGTGCCAAATGACGAAGAGCAACGGTATCTTTGCGGCTGTAGGCAAAGCGTTTATGAGCAAACTGTTGATTACAATCCAGTAAACCCACTTATTTCACCAATGGGTTAAATTGGGATTGACGAACATACCTACGAAGAAGAACGGGACCAAGTTCAATGAGCCATTTAGGTAAAGTCTTACCAGACATTGACCTACGATTATACGCAAATAGTCGCTAATGTGGGGTAGCATTGGTCGCGCTACAGAGCAAATACATGGTAGAATGCAAGACATCAAGTAGCGCGGTCTACCATTTCGCAGTGGGGATGCCTCGTGACCTTCAGGAAGGTTGACACGCCAAGGAGTGTCTTTGAGACGTTCCACTTGTCCGTTCGCCTATGGATTGAAAGCAGTGGTACAACTAAGTGCTACGACGTTTTTCAGCAGAAATGCCCGAAGATCTGCTGAGTAGAAAGATGCTCCTCTATCGCTCTGTATGTACGACGGTGTTCTGAAGATCGAAAGCAATTGGCACAGAGTGCATGGTTGCTTGAGAAGTCATGTTAAGACAAGCGAAAGCAAGGGAGGGACGACAGTACTTACCGATTAAAGTGAGAAGATAACGATTTCGACTCACTGATGGCAGTGGTCTCTTGAAGTCTTTACTCAGCCTTTCAAAAAGTTAGGTTGCTTTTTTAAGTTTGAGGGAAGGACGATGAAAACGGGATTTTAATTCACAACAAACAGCATATTTGTGGATAACACTACTTACTTCGTCTATGGAGAATGGAAAAATTACGAAAGCATACAAAATTTATCAACTGAACAACATCAGGGTGGTATAATGATTCACAAGAAATTCCGAATCAGGACCCGGCTGTGAAAAGCCATAGTAACTGTGAGAAAGGGCGTCAGCAGCTTGTTTGTCTTTTGCAGGTCGATAAATATCATACTGATGTGGGGAGTGCTCGACTTTCCGGCGCACGATTTTGTCGTTCTTCACTTTTCCTTTGTGTGTTTGATCGAACATAATTACGGCTGACCGCTGATCAGTTACCAGACGAAAGTGTCGCCTGGAAAGATGGGGCCTTCACTTCCGAATGGTTTCTGCCATAGCGTGTGCTTCTTTCTCAACTGAAGAGTTGTGCTCCTCACTTTTAGACAGTGTTCGGAAAAAAGACAGCCGGTTTGCCGTTTTAATTAAGTGTAGTGGCAATGGAAACACCTGAAGCATGCGTTTCAGCGATTAAAGGAACCATTGGGTCGATTTTAATGACATCCGTATGTTCTAATTCTTTTTTCATATTCTCAAAGCAGTCCAAGCTTCACTTGTTTACGGAAATGCTCTGCTGTATATCAAAGGATGTATCTCGCCAGAAAACTAAACGATTTATCGAGACTAATAGGCAAACATCCCGAAAACTCGCTTCTTTGTTTTGATATCTTGGGGTGGAGGTAGATTTCGAAGTGGTTCAAGACGATCATGACCCGGCTTAACTTCTTGAGACATCGTACCCCAGTAACTTAATACACTCGAAAGAAATCACACTTTCGGAGTCCCCGAAAGTAATTCCAGAAGGTTGGACCATTTCCATGAATTTAAGCAGGTTCTTATCATGTTTATTGACAGTTTTCCCGTACATCGTAACATTGTCGATATATGCAAATATGTCTGAACGCTGGGCTTCCACTGTCATTTGATCGATTATGCGCTGGAAACATGCCACTGCATTAGTGACACTAAGCGGAATACGGTGGAATCAATACACAAGCCTCGAATACAGTTTACGGTTCATCTCCATTTTCAATGTATCTTGTGATATGCCGTTTTTAAATCTGAAATGCTGACTATCTTATCGTGCCATTTTCTCGATTAATTCATTAATCCTTGGAAGAGAGCAAGCCTCCAAGAAAGTAAATCGGTTGTGCGTTTTACTGTAATCAACGACCATTCATTTCTTCTGACGTTCGTCGGAAGTAACGAGGACTTGGGTACGCCAAGGGGAATTGGATGGTTCGATCAGCCATTCCTTGAGCGGCTGGCCGAGTGCAATTGAAATGAGTCCTTCATTTTCGCATGAGTGATGCCGGTACTTTGTTGCAATAGGCTTGCAGTCGGATGATAGATTGCCAGATAAAGAGGGCGATGAAACGCGAGCCTAAGATGAACCACGAAGTGAAACGGCTGGTTTTAATCCATCGAAAGGAATATCGACACAATCGTGAGGCTTCAAAATTCGTGACGGATTAGTAAATCCGCACAAAGATATAAAAGTACGGAGAATTTGAACGGTTCGTAGACATTTTTTCTGGAACCAACTGATAGAAAACAGTGTCCTGCCGTGTGGCTGGTGAAACCAGTGTTAGCCATTGTGATGTGACTTATACTTCTGAATAACAGACAGACATAGCTCTCACTAATCGCCGTGTTGATCAGAGCATACAAAAATTGTCCGTTAACGAGTCGAACAACAGCATCTGTAAAATATCGTGGATTCAAAGCCACTTCCAGCGATGATATTACGGTTGAGGCGGAAGGATGCTGCTTTGTGTTTGCAGGAGTCCTGCAAACCTTCTGAAAATGCCCATTCTTTCCACAACCATTGCAATTGGCATCACGTGCAGGACATTTAGAACGACTCCGTAACTTTCGTTGTGGGACGGGATATAAGATTTCTGGAGCGTCCCGACAGTGCCTTCATATGTTTTGCAGTCGGACATAGACTCATATACTGAGGTAGAATGTGACTGAACAAAGTAAATAGTCTGGATAGATTTTGGGGCCCGAGGGAATCGAGGAAGGGGGAAATTGTCGTGAACTAGTATTCCCACTGTTTCACAGAACCGGCTACGTATGGATCCAAATCGAATTGACCCGGTCATATAAATCGTTGTGTTGTTGTAAAGTGAATAAGTTTTGTCTATGATTGAGTACAATGAAAAGCGCCAGTGGAGGGAGACGAATTTGCCGCTATGGAGGCCTTATTCATTTCACAACAGAACCGGCAGGGCTAAAGAAATCGATTAACACATGTGCTAGAGCATGCGATATAAATGTAATACTACCAGTTTTTATGGACATAAATGACACCACAACCTTTTCCAATCCTCTTCCTGACCCGGAGGGCTGTAATGCTGCAACCACGAAACTAGTTCCGTTGTATGCTCATAAAATCATTCCTCACTACTTGAGTATCGCTACGCTGTTATTGATGCGACACAACCCTATGAACACAAGCTTTTCATCTTATTGCACTTCTATGACCTGTCTGACAGGGTTGCACCTGGTAGGGTGTGAGACTTAGTCAACATAGCTCTCCTGGATAGATGCAGTGTACTGGCCTGACCATCACGCCAGGGTAGTGGAGTAGGTTAGAGCTGTGTCTATTTGAAACCAAGCTTGATTTCAAGAAAGCGCGCGCCAACTATAATAGTGATGCACACGACGTCTAGAACGTATGTTGTTTAGAAACAGCCTGGGCTCGGCGCATGGTTGCAACGGCCTTCCGCCACTATCCGAGCGAGTTGACACTATCGCACGCACGTCACGCAGACGAACCTCGGCTTTATCTACTCGGCTGACATGGGCGCTGCTATCGCTGGCCAAAATGACTACGCCATAATTCTGTGTCGACCTAAGGTCAGCAACCAAAGCTGTGAAAATTGCATCATTCGTTGCGTTGTGACTACAGCGATTTAGGACATGGGCGGGCGATAAAACTATAACTGTGAATTTGGCTTATAAAGCCGTCCAACCAGACCTGGCAAGCCTGCTACGGACAGAAACTCAGTGTAACAGTATTCTTACTATGGCGTGGTCAGCGGCGACGATCATACGGTTGCCTGAAGCATATAGCCAGTATGGAACAGACAGCTCTGATTCTCGTTCGGTGCGTTGACTGCTCTTCTGAATAAAAGAGGTCTATTGACCTATCTGTTTCAAAACGTGGACTGAAATATCCTGATTATGCCGACGACAGGCGTTCCTGTTTGACAGATTTCAGACAACACAGACGGATGGACGCTGTTTCACACTCTTCTATGTACTTCGAGAATTCGCTTCGCAGCCCCAACGTTCAAAGTGTTTCTGCAAGACGGCTCTGATTTAATGCTTGACAATGAAGTTGTGGAGATAGTTGACCGGTTTGTATACTTGGGGGGGGGGCACAGAAGGTGAAATGGAAGCTTGTAATCCTAAGTCTAGAGTGATTTCTATGAATCGAAAACGCCTCTGGCGACAGGGAGGTATCTCTCTGATAGCAACGAAACTTGGCTCGTCACACTAGAAGACTTGAACCGTCCTCAAGTATTTGGCCACCGTTGTCTGCGTTCGATCGTTCGTGTCGGATTGTGCCAGCGAGTAAGCACCGAATAGGTCAGCAAGTGGGTATTTAGTGGTGATTGTCAATCGAGTTCTTTTATTCGCTCTTTAAATTTCCACAAACTTAAACTGTCAGATCATGTACTGAGGATGCCAGCTAGTCGTTCGCCACACCGGTCATTTTTTGTGGGTTGTTTGTAATATTTTGACTGTGATGTTGAATTTTCGACCCTTTCTGCTACTTTGGCGTGGTGGTTAGGCTTGCGTGCTGTTTAGATCCTGAGGGCTGTGCTGACTGTGACTTCGGTCCTTGCGGGTTCAACCTTGTCAGATTGGCCGAAGGGGAGCAGCCAGACAAAAAGCAGATGCGTGAGTGTCTGTGGACTTCTATCCATTCTTTTCTTCGGCTTTGTTGGTGCATTGTATAGTGAATGGTCTGTCTGGCTTTTCATAGTTGAACGAGAATTTTGCTTTTCATCCCCCATCTTCTTTAGGTTGCACTAACCTGCAATCCTATACTGCAACGCTTCTTGTATTACGCTTCAAAAATCTTTCTTCCTAGTTTAGATCTCGTCATTGCAGCCTCTCTCAGATAAGTTTTCGAGAGATAAGTTTCCTTTCCTTATTATCCAATCAAGTGGCTAACCAGCATTGGCCGGCTGGACAGAAAGGCCCCACTGGCACACCTCCCGGTCTTATTCCTTCGGGTTTACACTGGATATGTGGTGTGTTGGTGGAACTGCAATTGGTGCAGCGCAAGCCAGTTGCAGTGATA
>QNGE01000970.1:144381-155962 GCA_008508345.1 Paragonimus westermani | reverse complement strand
AGACGAAACGAGTGCACGCCAGTGAGTTAGCAACGTGGCACGAGATGCCGGCGCGACGAACTAGAAGATCAATAATCCGGGAGGAAACACCGCGTCGATCGGAGAGGATTCGTCGACAAATGCGAAGGAACCAAGGAACCTCAGAAGGGGGAGGAGTGTTGTATAACAGGCAGTTTCGTTGTGAGTAGTATACTACTCACAAGTAGTGTATTACCTACATGGGGACATTCGGGAGCAAAAGGACAAGCCCCGAACACGACGGACAAGAAGAGACCATCGAAACAGTGTGTACATGATGTATGAGAACTTTCACCAAGGCGAATGACCACGTACTGTATGTGAGTGCATGTCCGTCGTGCAAATGAGTGTACACGTTTGTGGTTTAGTTTTTGACATGACCTATACGGAATTTTGCGCAATAAACCAACTTGTTGGCCAAGCGTCTTTTGCGGACACAACATTTGGCTCCGGTCACCGTGACAGGCTAATCCGAATCGGATGCCGCCAACCATGTTTCTTTCTAATAGTTACATCCTTTCCCTTCTTCCCCTTTTTCTTCTCTAAGGACTGCTTTTTCTTCATAGCTGTATAGCATTTAAACATCAACCGCGGCTTCTGATATGTTATCGTCTTTGATGGTGATACTGATGATGACGTTCAAAACATTTATGTTAACTCGTCTTCTAGGGTTTAACAGGGACAAAAGAATTAACAAAAGAGGGTTTTGGGAGATTCTGGATGCTCACAGAGTTGGTGGCTAGACACTAGGTGAGATGGCGGCTAATCGAGCTCAGTGGCGTGAATGTTGTTGTTTGGCCGAGCTGTCTGTGAAGTGAGTGCATTTAATGACGTGGGACAGTGAAAGCCGTACGGAAGCTGTCTCGCTGATGGCGCCTTACTCTCACTTGCAGCTCGGTTGTTTGTTTGCAGGGAGTAGGCACCTTGATGTTGAATGTTTGAATATAGCCGCAGCTATTTTCAGTAGTTAGGTCCCTTCCCATCCCCTTTTTTCCTTCTCTCTCTTCCTATACCGGGTTTGCTTTTTGTTCATGGTTGTGTGGCAGTTAAGCATTAGTGTGAACCACTGATGTATTGCTGTCTATGATGATGATGATGAATGCTAAGTTTGTGAGGGAATTGTGGATGGGATTGTTGGCGGTATACTGTCCTCTATCTAGCTTGCTGGATGCATCAGGCATGGGGACCTGTTTTATATTGCAAGACAGCTGATGCAGCATGCTATAAAATGCCGCAGTTGAACTTGATTTACAGATACTGCGAAGGCGCTCTAATGTGAGCGGCAGGAGTTGTGGAAACAAACAGTGACTCAGTTACATGTAATTCCACCGTCACACGTGATTCTCATAGGACTGGTGGTCAAGTGTTAAGAGTTCCGTCTCACAACCCGAAGGATTACCGGTTCGATGCTCCATGCAGACGATCTTTGTTTGCTAAACACATGGAGTGTCGACTTGAACATCAGGAAGCACTGCAAGACTTTTCGCCTGCATATGGTACGGCATTTAAACCAGTGATGTGATGTTCTTGTCGTTAGTGATGGTGGTGATCTATCGAGCTGTTTCCGACGGCCAAGACTAGATAACGAAGATGAGCCTCTTCTGTTTGTGGTCGTTAAGATGAATCTGTGCCAGCTGTTCGGGTTGCAATGTAACGTGCTGTTGCTCTGCTGGCTGTACATTATCCGAATGCACGTAGGCGTACACTTGCGATGTTCCTGAACTCAGGGTACTTTCTTGATGATGTTGGCCTGAAAATGACTTTAGAAACGTAAACTATGCACGGTTTCAGTTAATTTCTAAGGTGTGCTCGTTTTTTTACTTCGAATTATTGTTCCCGATTAAACCACTCTCTTCTGGTGGTTGCCAGCTTGCAGGTTTATTTTGACAATGTATCGCCGCTAGTCTGTGGGGTTCAATTTAATGGTGTCCGAAACGCTCCAGAGCATGTTCGGTTTGGTGTGTGCAAATGGTTCATAAGAATGTTATTATCATCATCTTCACTCATGGAATTCACAAGGTAGTCAGTATTGTCGTACGGTGCAGAGATATGAAATATTCTTGTGCCAAAAGCCCTTCTCATTATGATGGTCCAAACGCAAACCAATTCAAATTGTGTTCTTAATTTCTATTTTTAGAATCTCTTAGGTACTTATTCGTGCACTGAGATACCTGGACAATTCATCTGGCGTGCAGGACCCCTATTGAGTGCTATGGTAGGAGGTCTCTGGCTTGTTCTGGAGGATGTTGATCGTGGATCTGCCGATTTACAGGTGTTGCTAACGCCATTATTGAAAAGTTCACAGTCTCTCTCATCTCCGGTTTTGAACACGACTTTGCTTGATCCTGTAACCGGCAAACCTGTCAGTCGACACCCGGACTTTCGTATCCTAATGACTCGTCGGATTGTCAAAAGTCACAGTGGAGATTTACGTTTAGAATGCGATAACGTGTATGCTGATATGATTGAACGCCAAAGTTGTCTGATTATGCTGCCTGCTATGCACAATGACAGTTTGCGACTGGTAATTCAACCTTTTTCTTTGTGTGCTCTGTGTGTATGTAGGAACAGTAGCCCATTTTCTCCGTAAGGTAAACCTCCTCCTTTTGATAGACTAATCATACAGCTCATGCATATTCAAGTTAAGTAGCACTTACTGCTTGATCAACTGTTCAAAACATAGATTTTTCCTATGCCGAAAGTCTGCAGTCGGAGACTGTTGTATTTGTCTGCATTGTTATTCTATACACATTTGTTTTTACCATATTCGTTTGTTGTACAGCTTGTGGAATATTTCTTTCACTAGACCAGGTTTTCAAGTTACTGCTCAAACTATACCAGAAACTTTGTGAATGTCGTTGAGTTTATCATTTCATTCTTCCCTCCATTAGTTGATACCGAACCTGTTTCCTGGTATGCAGACGCTGGTCGACCGTGTGATTATGAACATTTACCACCATGTTTGTAACGAGACTGCAGCGACAAGTATGGAAGTCGCACCTCGTTCACGAGCTATTTCGTCCAGAGATTTACTCAAGTTCTGTGCACGAATTGCACCGCTATCTGAAGAAACTCGCCAGTCGGATGTTCTGTTGCTGCATGCTGTAGACTGCTTTCTTGCCTGTCTCTCCAATTCTCTCCAGTTGCTTCGGTTGGCAACTTTGATCGCTGGTGAATTGAATCTCACTCCAGAAAAGGTAGTGTTGCAACTTGTTGATCTGTCGTACGCAGGAATACAGTGATTTTAGATTAATTTTGCACCTGGTTAATTCGCCGCTTAGTGTTTCGTGAAAATGTTGTAGTGAATTGCTGTACGAAATCTTTGCCATATTGCTTATCCAATTCGTAATATACTGCTTACGATTGTAGCAATAGAAATCACGTCAGACTAAACATGCATGTCATTTCATCGCCTGACATGTGGCCTACTCGGAGGAGTGGATTTCAGTTAATTTGACCTAGCCATTATGATGTGTTCGTGTTGATTGTTGTGCAGCCACCTTTGTTAGCTTATTTGGCTACATATTGGACTCTAAAAACTCTTCAAGATTGTCTGGAGTCACATAGTACAGAGTTCGGATCGGCTCATTCTTTGGCCGTCGTCAACAAAAGCAGTGGATCCCATTCTGTACTATGCTTCTGACGTGTAAACGTACTTCTTCCAAGAGAGTTAGTCTAGATTTTGCATGAATACTCGTGATATGAGACACTTCTTGTCAAGCAATGACTGTTAACAATGATCAAGGTCTGTATTTCGAATATTGCGCCATGGTTTTGATAACTGAACTCTATACTTATTAGTAGCGAAGATCCAATGCTAATGTTGACTAATAATGGGTAGCGAAACATGACTATCACTGTAAACAGTGACAAGACGACCCTAATCGGCTTCTTATGTAAATGGTTTCCATCAGTTGTCCCTCCTACTTTCTATCACTCCATCATTAGAGGAATTCTGGTTACTCGGTCATTTTTTGTAATTCGTCACTATTTGGTACGTCAACGGGTTAACTCATTTCAAAGCGTGTACGGCGTGGATGTGCTGTTTTCACATCCCGTGCCGGTCATTTTTTTTTATTAAGTACGCTTTTCGCACCTTGTTACTATAGGTGGACAGAGCCAATCTCGGATTGCTATTTTTCACAATTACCAGAAGACTAACGGTAAATGTTACTGTTATCAGACTGACCTTTGTGTAAGGTGAGGACAGTTAATTAGAACCAACTAGAAACCTTGTTGCAGATGTCATCTTATTCGTACTTATAAGACTGCCGTTTTTTTGCAAATCGTAGATATCTTGATGTTCAGAGTTCCGGTTTGAACTTATGTTTTGTCGCACTAAGGCCCATCCCCTATTTTCATTCCGAACCATGGCATTTTCGTGATCCTATGTCAGATGTGTTCAAACTAGCTATTGATGATACTGATTATGGTAGTGGCGTTTGACCTTGGAGTTGCGACTGCCGGAGTCTGTTAGAGTACATATTCTGTAATTCACTAAGTTTAGAGTATTCTGCATGTGCCATCGAGGCCCACTGCAATATGTATTCAACATGGTTGTTGTGGTCTGTTTAATTTTCAGCCTGCATTTTGTCGTTTTACAAAGTCATCGGTGAAATGTTTGCCTGACATTCACAGTCACTTGCTCTCCAATCATTTAAGTCCAGCTAGCTTCACATTATTGCTTTACTCGGTTGAACCACTCATATTTTTCTTGTAACCGACCTAACAGGTTTTCTGAAACATTTTCTCTAGGTGACTTATATACTGTACAGAAGGCGCATAGAACTCAACGTCAATCCCGATGAAGGTGCCGTTTATCTTGGGCGGGCTTGCTTACCCTGCCACAAGACTGCCGAATGGGAGACTAGGTTAGCCGGGTAAGTTTAGTTTTTCCCTGTGTCAGTTTTTTGTCATCTGCTAACAAGTATTGGAGCATACATTGTTACTGTGAAATACGACGTGGCTGAAGTGACTAATCTGACATTTATTTGTAGATGGTACACTTAAACGACTATTATCCCTTTTCCTTGAGCGTGAAACCCAGGTTCTCTGTTCTGTTTGTGGTGACTTACTTCTGGCTATGCTATTCGATTGGATACGCATACTGTATTACAGTGTCTCTTTGCACAGTTTAACCGTTCGTGTGCGATATGTGATTTGATAACACTTTAAAAGACTTTCCTTATTGCTGTTTTCGAGGATTACAGCTTCATTTCTTACCAAAATCCAAACGATATCCGACACCTAAGTCCACAGTGTCTTCGAATCACCAGTGTAGTCAGAGTTGCCTGCTGTCTTGGATGTGGGATATACTGGTCGACTTTACAGTCGAAATCGCTAACTCGCTGTTGATGAAATCAAGCGTAACATCCCATGGATCGAAACAATCACCGTTTGTGCCTGCCATTCAACAGTACAGGCGAGTTTCAGTCCAATCAACGTTCCAACCTCATCTGTCACACTCACAGTTGCCTTGAGCCTAACCAGAAGGTACTGTGGTACGAGCCGCCACCCATCTCAACAGTGGTGTGGAACATCTTAGAATAAACGTCACCGAAAAATAACTAAAAGAAGACTGGGCGGAAGAGCTGGAAATGGTATGAATGCAGGCACGCCATTGACTGCGACACACGGCTATTTCGGATAGGGTTTCTAAGAGCGAGTGGCGTGGTCTCGAGGACGCTGACCAAGCAAGTGACAACTACCGACTTTGCTCAGTAGAGCAGTCAAGGTCTTCATATTTAGTGATTACGTTGTCGCTTGACCACCACGCGGTTTTACCCAGATGTTGGTGGTCTCAGTATAGAAGGCCTGGTACGACAAACACTCAGCTGGCATACAGAGTATGTGACCCAACTATCACAGACGGTGCAACGCGACTAGTTGACCAACTGACTGCGCATCCCGGGTGTTCCGGAATGCGCTCCGGCGAACGGGCGTATTGCCCACATGACCAGTCCACTTGATGTGCGGAGATATCGATGGTCAGACAGAGCAAGTCCGTTTAGATCTTGGTTGCAAACAGGCCACGTTTCCGGACCATAGAGCGTTACCTAGCGTACACTAGCATTATATACCCTTTCTTTCAGCGAAAACCGAGCATTTTTTCGCTGTCACAGTTGACGCAGGCTGGCAGAGGCAACTCGTAGCCTTGCTGTCTTCGTTGATATCTCATGAGCAATAACACAGGCTGACGAGGTATTGATACCCAAGTATGTGGAGTTGTCCGTATTTCCAAGCGAATTGTCTGTTGTAAGTAGGATAGAAGTGGGAATACCCCAGTCTGGAAGAATCACTCTGCCCTATGAAGATGCAAAGCGCATTGCATACAAGCCAGTCCGTTCACTCATCTTGTTCAGCATGGTCTGCATGGTGTTTGGTAGAGGGCCTAAATAAGACAGTACCCTCCACATACTCCATGTCGGTCAACCTGGCGCTGGGAAGTATGTCAACACCAAGCTCACTGGACTCCTCGAGCCATCTTTCCAGGATATCGTCCATGGCGAGATTGAGCGTGAGGTGCGGGGTCTGACATCCGTGACGAACATCACTAGAAGTGATGAACGTTCGGGACAATTGTCTGTGCACTCTCATGCTGCTTACAGAGTGAACATACAGTGATCTCAACAGATTCACACATTTCCCTGCACTCCCTTGCAAAGAAGATGGTTCCACGGAATGTTGAGAACAACCGACCTAGAGACAGCCTTTAGATCTCACGAGACTACGACCGTCGGCTACCTGTGAGAGTCCCGATGCTCCACTATCCATCTCAAGTTAAAAATGTGATCGATACACCCACGAACAGACTGGAACGCTACGTGTTCCTGATGTATCTAGCTTTCTCTGGGTTATTAACATGGACGCAACGGACACTGCGCTGATCCCTTTGTGGTTGTCACATAAACTTCTGGTCTTTTTTATAAGAACGGGACTTACTGTTGGTAGGCACCAGTTTTGGGCTACCTTTCCAGATTCCTGACTCGTCTGAAGGAGTTACATTAGTTCTGATGTCAACTTCTTATCCACCATTCTTGAGAAGTGAAGGAGAGAGGCGATCTAATCCAGTACACTTGTCACATCTCAGTAACTTTCTGGAATTTCGTCATCTGTTACGCTGTCGGTAGTGGTACACAACCCTGTGAATATGTATGCTTTCCTTCTCACTCCTCTTTTTTGAGCTGTCCGACAAAGTCGAATCTGGTAATACGGGAGTGTTTGGCAGCGTATCCCTCCGGGCGGATGTAGTGCAGTAGCATGACCCTCACGTCAAGGCAGCAAAATAGGTCAGAGTTATTCAGTTTGACAATGCTCGTACCTCGTGCATTGACTGGAAGCTGTTGCGCAATGATCTATCCTAGTTAATCGCTATCACTCTCAGTCGTCAAGTTCGGTGGTGACGTCGCACACTTCCTGTTTTTCCTGCTTTTCACGTTTTCAGCATCGGGGTAGCATTCTCTCCGCCACATGTGTTGTTCAGTTTGCTATTGAACTGTTGGGGAAGCGTTATTGGATGCTTTAACTCCGTTGTTTCAACTAGTGTGGACGAGTGAGACCATCCCTCTGTGCTGGGGTCACTCGATAATTGTTCCCATATTAAAGGAGGGTATCAGGGGCACTTGCGAAAATCACATGGTAATTAGCTGGATCCGATTCACTAATGGGGTTTCTCTTCGATTCACTGCGACTCGGGAGAAGAGAGCAGAAGTTAGGGAAGAACATCAGAGCTTCGCCCGGGGCGAGAATGTACAAGTCACATTCTTACTGTTCGTCAAATTCTGGAACAGCGTCGTGTGTATCGTCGGCCACTAACTACCGTATTTCTCGACTATAAAGGTGCGTTCGATTCAGTGAATCGGCCTATACTTTTGGAGTCGCTCAAACGCAATGGTGCACCGACCAAGTATGTGAACATACTGTCAGCGATTTATTCTCATACTTCAGCTCAGGTTAGGGTTTTCGGTGAACTGTCTGATGGATTCAGCACCAGGAGTGGCGTACGTCGAGGCTGTCCACTTTCACCATTTTTGTTCAGTTTCGTCATAGACGAAATAATGGAAGACTGTCTCCGGCACTCACAAGATGCCGGCGTGGATCTGCTACCTGGTGGAAGGCTAACTGACCTTGATTATGCTGGCGACAGGATGTTGCTGTTTGACAATTTTCAAGCAGTACAAACAATGCAAAACGCTATTTCGCGTTCTGCTAAGTGCTTCGAAGTGCACTTTGCAGCGTTAAGATGCGATATGCTCCTGCGAGATCGTTGTGATTACGTAAATTTATTGTTAGATGGTGAAGCCAAGGAGGTTGTTGACCGGTTTGTGTACCTGGTACGCTGTATTGGTGACAGTGTAGGTGAATGGAATGAAGTAGAAATGTGTATCTCTAGGGCTAGGGCGGTGTTCGCTAATTTGGGGCACCTATGGTGACAGGAAGGTCTCTCTGTGACGTTGGAGCCGACTGGCGTCAGGTGCGATGCGGACAGATGACCTGATTCAGTGGAATGAAATCGTTCACGGAGAGGTTGGTCACTGTAGATCGGGTTCGTCTCCTTGGCTAGGGCCCTTGTGATTCACAAAATCGTTGGCTTGAGATATTAGGTAAGATGACAGCTATTCTTTCTGAATGAAGTGAGTGTTGTCCTTATTTGGCCGAGGTTTCTGAGGCAAGTGCGTTTAGTGACCCTGGACAATGACTGTGGTAACTAATGAATCTTTTCGATGGTGCCTCATTTTCACTTATAGCTAGTTTATTACTTTGCAAGGTGTGTGCACTGAGATGTTGAATGTTTGAATGCAAACGTAGCTTTCTTGATTAGTTATGTGCCCTCTCCTTGTCGTTTTTTTCTCCCTCCTACCAGTGCTTACAGTTTTTCTCGTGCTTGTATGGCAGTTAAGAATTAATGAAAGCCATGATTATGTTGCTGCCTATTTTGTTGATGATAATGACAGTAGTTGTTGTATGCTTAAAATGCGTACTCAGATGTAACCGATTATCTTCGAATAGGTTGTTTATAAGAAAGTTGACGAATAGCGTATGTACCAGTTATATTTATTACATTCGAAAAATAGGTCAAGTTTTGATGAGCCTTGTGGGCTGCTTTGGTAATCGATGTGAGATGTCGGTGGATTTTTTATGTCTCACCACACAGGTAACTAGTTGTTGCTTTCATTTAGAGAAACTTTCTTTCTTCTGTCTATTTTTGAACTACCTCCGAAGCGATTAAAGTACTTTCAAATACCTCACGGTTTATTGTTCTACCTGGAAACTGGACCGTGCTATTGTTGTAAATTTTTGTTCTCCTTTTATCACAGCGGTGTCAGATTAAACGGTTCACCGGATGGTACTTCCTGGCCGTTTGCCTCCACTCATTTGGCCTGCACGCTGCTGGAGCGTCTTGCAGTGGGTATATCGAATCATGAGCCACTGTTGCTTGTTGGAGAGACCGGAACCGGGAAAACATCAGCTGTACAGCGATTAGCCCAGCTCTGCGGTCGTCGTTTGCACGTGGTCAATCTCAACCAGCAATCGGACAGTATTGATTTATTGGGCGGGTAAGTGAGCACAACGTCACATATTTTGCTCCTACAATTGTGTAATTTTTAGGTCAGATTACTGTTAAACTTCGATTGAACACTTAGATGCAATTCTGTGGTTTCAGTCCGTAGGACGCACTTGATTGTTACTGCACCAGACAGTCGCACTCCAGTGTCGTCTCATCATGTTTACGTGAACTTTCGTCCCGACTGTTATCCACTGTCACGCTTTTCACAATAATTTCTAGATGCAACACAGTTGTCATTTCGCACCATGCATGTCTTTCGTATTGCGGTCAAAACTATCACCTTAGGTTATTTCGTTTTTTGCTGTCTTCCATGTGAAAATGTCGCAGTCGATCTTTTGTTCGGGACTGTGACTGAAAATCGCAGTATGTCTTTGGGCGGAAAGATTTATTTTCTTACCGACTTCCATGGTTTAACCACCACTTTTCGTTTCTATAGATCAAGGTGACGATATGCGAAAGTGACGGTATAAGGGCATAGCACGGATAGAAACTTCGTGCGATACATTAGCTGGCCAAAAACGGCCTCTGTCACTACTCCGTTAGAAAGTTGCAATAATCTTCCACTCATAACACATTGTAGTACCTGATTCAGAGATTTCAAACAAATGCACTTACTCTTTAGCTTGCCTTTTGGACGACCGGTGACTGCGACATATGTATATATACATAATTATAAGTATAATCACGTCTATGTTATAACCCACATGGCTACCGATAAATATAGCGGCTAGCGCACAAATAAACGAGTCACGAACACTTTTTACAGAAATGGATACCACCCACAATCAAGAAGAACGGAAAGGGCCTTGACCTTCGGGTGGAAATATATTTATTCCGAAACTAAGGGTCACTAAGGGTCATATCACCATACGGGCACCAGCGGGATGAATGTGATTGCTCTTCGGCACGCGTATCGACCAGGCATGCACGGTCAAATCAAAGATTTGATGAGGCAGTGCTTGAGGTGTCAATAGTCTTCCAAGCTATCCTCCACGCAGAATCTCGTATTTTAGCAACCACTCCAAAGGTCCTTGATCGCGTCTCCACTTGAATCTCGTTGGTCTGATCAATGGACTGTTCTGTCTTGCCCTAGTCGATGCTCACCTTAAGTGATCAGAGATAGTCACGTTCCCCGGTGACATCCGCCTCTGTGATCGTTGCTGTGCGCCTTTTTTTCGGCCAGCATGGGTTTCTCGACATTCTCGTGTTAGACAACAGGGCGCAATCCACGCTTGCACATTGAGGATTTTTGACACTGTTCCCTCATCCAGCACATCCGGTGTCCGCCGTACCACCCGTAGTTCAAGGACTATACTGAGCGATCTGTGGACACTTTCAGGCGGGCGCTGCTCAAATCCCGCGGGTAGGGAACCACAGACGAAGTTCTACAGGGTGTTCTGTTCGCCTACCACCCAACCCTGAATATCCCAATGGCCGATCACCAGCTGAAGATCTCGTGGGTCGTAAGATTCGCACAGTCCATCGCGCTCTCATTCTGACGAATGAGCCAGCACAGGTTCCCAACCCGTACTTTGGCAACGGCCTGGCCGTTGGTGTAGCCGTTTACGATCGCGGCTATCGACCTGGTTATAACAACTGGACGAACATAACCGTGAGTGCTCGTAATGGAAAGTTTATGACGTCTCTATTATTGGCAGCATATGAAAGCGTCATCGGAACCAGTTGCGCCGGCGAAATTCGATAGCAGCAACAGCAGACAACAGGCAACTGTTTCCTTAGGATATCTTATTGGACACCTTCACAGTTCCACGTGCAACCAATCCTATATTCCCACCGTCCCATGCTGAAATCACGACTAGCCTCTTGCTCATGCAGCTGAACCCTCGGACCATCATCATCATCATCATAGACAGCAATACATCAGTGGTTAACACTAATGCTTAACTGCCACACAACCATGAAGAAACAGCAAACCCTATATAGAAAGAGAGAAGGAAAAAGAAGGCGATGGGAAGGGACCTAACTACTGAAAAT